>PVJC01031189.1:0-20746 GCA_004026665.1 Murina feae | reverse complement strand
GAGTTTGTTCTAGGTCTGTAAAATATGCCATTGGTATTTTGATGGGGAGTGCATTGAATTTATAGATTGCTTTGGGTAGTATGGACATTTTAATGATGTTGATTCTACCAATCCATGAACGTGGTATGTTCTTCCATCTGTTTATGTCTTCTTCTATCTCTTTTTTCAACATCCTGTAGTTTTCTGAGTAGAGGTCTTTTACCTCTTTAGTTAAGTTTATTCCTAGGTATCTTAATTTTTTTGGTGTGATGGTAAATGGGATTGCTTTTTTAATCTCTCTTTCTGTAAGTTCACTATCGGTGTATAGAAATGCCATAGATTTCTTAGCATTAATTTTGTATCCTGCTACATTGCTGAATTCATTTATTAAGTCTAATAGTTTTTTTATGGAGTCTTTAGGGTTTTTTATGTACAATATCATGTCATCTGCAAATAAGGACAGTTTTACTTCTTTTCCAATTTGGATGCCTTTTATTTCTTCTTCTTGTCTAATCACGATGGCTAATACTTCCAGTACTATGTCGAACAGGAGTGGTAAGAGTGGGCATCCCTGTCTTGTTCCTGTTCTTAAGGGAAATGGTTTTAGTTTTTGCCCATTGAGTATGATGTTGGCTATGGGTTTGTCATATATGGCTTTTATTATGTTGAATTATGATCCTTCTAGTCCCACCTTGCTGAGAGTTTTTATCAAAAATGGGTATTGGATTTTGTCAAAGGCTTTTTCTGCATCAATTGATATAACTATGTGTTTTTTTCCTCTCAATTTGTTTATGTGATGTATCACATTTATTGATTTGCGGATATTGTACCATCCTTTCATCTAACATGTTTTTGAGTGTATCTCTTTCTATCTCATTTTAGTAGTGCTTTAAGCATTACATTATATATGAGTAACTTATCACCATCTACTACCAGCCCAACCTTTTACCAGTTTAAGTGAAGTATGGAAATCTTAGCTCCCTTCACATCCCTTTGTCTTCCTTCATTTATAATTGTCTTAAATATTTCCTCTACATACATTTAGAACCTCAGGCAGGGTTGTTATTTTTGCATCAGCCATCAAACATAATCTAGAAAGCTTAAGAGGGGAAGTAAATTCTATTTTATTTACCTAATAGTAACCCAGTGCATGAAATCCGTGCACATTAAAAGAGAATTAATTAGAGGAAATATTTTAATATTGCTATTTGCCCTTTTCTATAATAGAAGTGTCAGAGATGAAAGAAAATTAGTAAAATGTATATGAAAATCTTCCTCCTGTCAGAGTCTGGGGCACAGCATGGGAACCAGAGTCAAGTCCCCGCCCACCCATATGCACCTTGAAATCTCCTGAGACCCAGACCTGGCCAGCCCCACCCCCATTGGGCTCGATCCAGACCTGGCTGGCTCCACCCCTGTTAAGCCCTGCTGGGTGGGGGGGCGTGGCCTGAGGTGCCCAGGCTAGGACCGGGGAGGCACAGCCTCAGGTCCCCCGGCCCAGCCTGGGGTGGGGGGTGCTCCTTGAGGTTCCTTGTCAAGCACCGCATGGCAGGAAGTGTGGGCTCAGGTCCCTTGGCCTGGCATCGAGGTGGGGGGCATGGCCTGAGGTCCCTGTCAAGCCTCACCAGCCAGGGGGTGCAGCCATGCAGCCTCAGGTCCCTGCTGATTGCTTGTTAAGGCTCGTTACAGGAACCCAGCCTCCGCTGTGTGTACAGCCACCTTGTGTTACAGGATCTCTTCCTCTGCTGTGGGCGCAGCCATCTTGACTATTATGGCATGATGGTCAATTTGCATATTCCCTCTTTATTAGATAAGTTTTTTTGGCCAGTGGAATGGGCCTGGAACTGGAAGCATGTGGGACCTCTGAAGGCAGGAGCAGGTCATAGAGCACTGACTGAAAGTTAAGTTTATCTAATGTACTGTAAGGCTGAGAGGAATGATTCTGAATAAAGCACATGGGACATGCTCTAAAGAATCTTTAAACAAAAAAATAGGAAAGCGCCTAACCGGTTTGGCTCAGTGGATAGAGCGTCGGCCTGTGGACTTAAGCGTCCCAGGTTCAATTCCAGTCAAGGGCATGTACCTTGGTTGCAGGCACATACCCAGTGGGGAGTATGCAGGAGGCAGCTGATCGATGTTTCTAACTCTCTATCCCTCTCCCTTTTTCTCTGTAAAAAATCAATAAAATATATATTTTTAAAAATAGGAAAGCAAAAATAAAGCAGCTGGGGTTTTGAGTGACTGCAGTGCAGAGAAATGCATAAGAAGGCTCGTTAATATGAGGCATGTTTGTTCAAGTATTTAGATTTTAATAGTAATTTAAGAGATGCCATGCTGTTGGTGATGTTCACATTAACACAGCTGCAATTCTTCTTTCACTCAAGGCAAACATTAAAGAAACATTTGGGAGAGAAGACTCAATAGCAGGAAATAATAAGGCATCAAACTAACTTTCATATCCCTGAAGACAGTTGTTTTCAAATTCTTAATTCTGTCTTAATTTTGCTGTGTTGTCTTGGACAGGTATTTCATTTCTCTCCTCTGTGCTTCCATATCTGTAAAAATGAGGATGATTATATCCCTCTCACATGGTTATGGAGATAATTAAGTAAGAAGACTTATTTACTGGTGTAAATGTAAAACCCAAATCATGTGGGACAAGAAGTCATGAATATTAGTTGCTTCCAGGGAGCAGTTTAAAGGACATGAGGTCTTAAGTGACCCTTCCTGGCAGTGAGGTTTCATCTCCCTCCTCATCACAGGGGAGAGCAGGAGAAAAGAAAGGGGAAAGGTAGGAGAGAGAGGAGAAGAGGGAGAGAGGGAAGGGGGAGCAGAGGGAGGGAGAAAACCCTGATCACCCAGAAATAAAATGACTGCCATTTAGAAAAAGAATGTAAGTGGAGTGTCCAAGTTAGTGAGGCAGAGAATTGAGCTACAGAACAAGCGAGGAGGAACCTCTAGAGAGAAAATATTTCTTTGTTATATGCCTCGTTTGTCATTGTATGTGTAATAAAGTTAACTTTTTTAACTTCAGTTTTATTGTTGACACCATTATAGATGTCCCCATTTTCCTCCCCTTGCCCACCCACACCCACCCAGCGCCCACCTCTATCCCCTTCACCAGTGGCCTACACCTCACTGTTGTCTGTGTAGATGGACTACGCATATATGTTCTTTGGCTACCAGCAGTTCTCAACCTGTGGGTCGCGACCCCTTTGGCGGTCAAACAACCCTTTCACAGGGGTCTCCTAAGACCATCCTGCATATCAGATGTTTACATTATGATTCATAACAGTAGCAACATTACAGTTATGAAGTAGCAACGAAAATAATTTTATGGTTGGGTCACAATATGAGGAACTGTATTTAAAGGGCCAGAAAGTTGAGAACCACTGGGCTAATCCCTTCGCCTTCTTTCATCCAGTCTCCCAACGCCCTGCCTCTCTGGCAGCTGTCACTGATAAGGTTAATTTTTAATAAGGACTCTAAGAGCTGGCCTAGAATTTCTCTTAGGGAGAGAACTGCCTCTGTTCAGGAAAATGTCCTGCTTATGCTCCTTCCCATCTTGGTGCCCAGCAGGGAGTTGACAGGAATCAACAAGGTGGAGGCATGGGAAGCTGCTCTATGGGAGATAAAGGGAAGGATTTCTTGTCTGTTTGTTTTTTCCCAACTGGATAAAAGGGGACAAAAATGAGTACATGTCAGAGAGAGGGTAGGAGGAGAAGCCAGCACCATAGAAACACGCCTGAGAAGAGGTGAGAGGAATCAGGAAAACCCTGGATTGGTGGAGTGGCCAAAGCAGAAATGCCCGAGGCTGTTTTAATGTATCTGCTCTGCTGTAACAGAAACTCACATTTCTTTAATATGCCTTTTCTCCTTTCTCTCTCAAACTGGCTGCATTCAGCGCCCTGACCCATCCTGCCTCCTCCTTCCAGGTGTGTGCCTACCTTGCTGGCTTCTCTTCCCACCCTCTCTCTGACCTTTGCTCATTAGGCCCTCATGACAAGGTTCCGGTCAGCATCAAATAACCTTAGGAACAAAGCCTTGGGTCTACTGACCACAAAGATAGAGTTTCAATCAAACTAAAAATAACATCTAGGCCTCAGTTGTGTTTTGGCTCCAGGCCCAGAAAAGCAGTGAAACCAAATGAAGCAACATCATGGCTGAATGGCTGACATCAGAACCAGATGCAATTACCAATGACCGCCCCGCCCCCCTACCTTAGTGCTGACCACCATTCAGTAGAGTCCATGACCCTGACCACAACACTAACTCTCTTAGTTACCAGGATTACTGATTTTCCCACCTATAGAACTCATCCCTGGAAGTCACTGGGAAGCCAGGTCTCTGAGCATTAGCTCCCCCTGTGGGGCACTTTCTAATAAACCCTTCCTTTTTTGACTGCCAATTCCTGTTCCTGATCTATTAGGCTTTGATGTGCCCAGGCCAATGGACCCTTTTAGTCTGAGAACATCAGGAGCATATAATTTGAAGATTTGAGGGCAGAAAATGTGGTGTGCCCCATAGTCTCAAGGAACCTAGTGGTTTTCAATGAATTCCCAGTTACAACCTTATTGCTCACTCCTCTTCGATGCCAGTGTTCTCCTACAACTACTTCTCAACACATCATCTGCCAAATGCACCTTTTCATTCTCATCAGGGGTGTTACCAACTGCCTTGGCCCATTGTCTGCTTCCTAATTAATTTCCACACAAGGTTCACTCAAGAGCCTCTTCTTCCACCAAGCCTTCCCGATTATTTGTCATTAATCTTTACCTTTTCATGTGCATATACTGTAGCCTCTATGCCACACCGGGGAGGAGGGGGGTAAATCCAATAAAAGTAACATATAACATCAGTGTCATTGTTTAATGTTGTAGAGGCAAACGGCAAGGAAGTTGTCTGAGTTTCTCAACTTCTCAGCTAAATTTTTACAGTAGAATCATTCATAGCAACATAAAATCTGGTTCTTAGTTGAGATTTTATATTAATTGCTTGTCACAAAGCTTTGACTGACACACCTAAATTAATCATTATTTTAATTATAAGCTACCAAACATGTTTTTTGGGGAGGGCAGGACGTATTTATCAAATGCTCAGTGAAGTATCTGTTCAAAAGGACTCCCTGATTGTACTAAGTACAGTTTTCTGGACACAACATCTTTTTGGCTAAGTGTCTTCAATCAACACCTCACACCTTCAACATGAATAGGTGCCTCAAATTATTTTATTTTTTTAAATATATTTTATTGGTTTTTTACAGAGAGGAAGGGAAAAAGGATAGAGAGTTAGAAACATCGATGAGAGAGAAACATCGATCAGCTGCCTCCTGCACACCCCCCACTGGGGATGTGCCCGCAACCAAGGTACATGCCCTTGACTGGAATTGAACCTGGGATCTTTCAGTCCACAGGCCGACGCTCTATCCACTGAGCCAAACCAGTCGGGGCTCAAATTATTTTATTGATTGCTCTATAAATGTAAAAATAATGGAATTTTGGAGCCACAAAGCTGTCCACAGACCCATTCTACTTGGCTTTTTCTTGGTCACTTTTGGCTTCATCTGATCCTGTCCGAGACAGTAGAGTGGTGGTGACATGCTGTGCTCCCTATGGGACATATATTTGCTTCCCATTTATTGACTGAGCATTCCGTTAGGGTAGCACTGCACGGTATTACTAGTGTAACAGTGGCTTACTTGGGAGAAAAACATTCTGGGCTAAATCCAATAAAAATCACTGCAGGTTACTACTACAGAATTATTTTTAAAAGCCATGAAAATTGACCCCAGTGTTTTCTAGAATATGAAATACCCCTCTCACCAAAGCACATAAACTTTTAACCAGCAAAAGCCATCTTTTAAGAAGGCTATTGATGTAAATATCTTGACTGCAGCAATGATCACAGCAAATGTGTGTGTGTTTTTTTTCATTTTGTGCCCCTATAATGGCTCACAATATATGGAAGAAAAATGAACAATCAATGCTGTAGAAAAAAAATATTTCCAAGGGTCTGTTCTTGCCTGTCACCTGGAATGAATGCCTCTAACTGTCAAGGATACTGAATTGCAACCGTGACCTGTGCACATGCATCTTGATCAGTTGTTTCAAACATCAATGTGCATGGAGGTCATATTAGACATTTATTGAAATGCAGATTGTTGGATCACTCTGCAATAATCTGTTAGAGTCCATTTGGAGTGGGGCCCAGACACTCATATATTCACTATCAAACCCGATGATGAGCTATGGGACCACATTTTAAGAAACACTGCTTTGGAACTTGGACAGTGCATGCCCTATGCTCTCTACAATGAGAAATGGAAATACTGTTGATGAGCCTCCCCCCAGTACTGTGTAGGATCTGAGCCCACCTCGCCCTTGAGGCAGTGAATCATGTCTGAAACAGCATGTTGCACTAGGTAAGAAAGGATTTCTAGTATGAACATTTATGCTATGGAAGGTTCCATACAACAAGGTCACATGATTGAAAATTGGTTCTGTACAAGAACATTTGATATTGTTTCAAAGCCTGTGCAAATTTATAATTATCAAACAGCAAAACACTTTGGTGCTATATTTTTAGCGACTCAATTGTGTGGATGTTTCTCTTTAATTAAATAGTCAGCATTTGATTCAAACTGAGAAATTCTGAGTGGGCAGGCTGTTGCAGACGCTGGGTGCTGACAATTATCATTCATTGTTTTGGCACTTCAGAACTTAGGGTCATTTTTAGAATTGTGGCACAGTACTAAGCATAAGAGGCATCCTTACTAAGATAGCTTGGCTTATGTTCCTATCACTGTGGTATAACAGAAGGCCACTGGCTTTTCTGTCACATAGTCCTGAGTTTGAATCCTGCTTCTGCCAATTTAGCTTTGCAACCCTGGACAACTTACTGAGTCTCAATAAATTCTCCTTTTTGGAGGTTTTCTTAAGAAACCAAAGAAATCCCACATAGAAATGACAAGGCACAGAGTAGCGAGTTCTCATCCTAACTCGTGTATTCCCTTCCTTCGTAGTATTTCCTTTCTTTTCCTTCTCCTTTTTATTGAATTCACTGGGGGTGAGCTGATTAGCAAAACTGTACAGTTTTTAACCTTGACCATTGTTTTTGAGTAGTTAGACCATTGGCTCCAGCACTGAAGGATTGCAGGTTCAAACCCCAGCCTGGTAAGGGCATATACAGAAGGCAACCAACGTGTCTCTCTCACATCGATCTTTCTTATGCCAAAGAAATAAATAAGCCCCCTATGAGGAATCGAGCAGGTCCAGCTAATCATGAGATTAGAGCTAGAAAAAGAACCAGACTAGTCAGATTGTTTAGCAAATAGGGTCCCCTTTTGGAAAGTAAAGACCACGTGGAGCCTTCTGATACTATGTACTCCCAAAAACATGTGTGCCAGGCCACTGCCCAGTTATGCTACTCTCTTTACAGCCCTAGCTTATACGATCCTTACAGCAACCCTATGAAGCACTACTGCTAGATGCATTTACAAATGAAAAATTTAAACCACAGAGAGGTTAAGTAATTTGTCCAAGGTTGAACAGCTGCATGGAGTAGAAAGCTCATGGTAAGTGCCTTGCTATAAGCCCTGTTTTATATGTAATGTTGATAGTTTTAACCATTTTTTTTCTTCCTGTCATAAGTTGAAAAAAAAACAAAACTTTGTTAAAACCTTCAGGGAGCTATCAAATCATTCTTCTTAGTGAGCACAAAATTAAAGATTTAAATAATCCGGATAAGTGGATTACACTGAAAAAAATATATCATAACAAAGAAATTAGAGAAAGGGGAGGTGCTATCTCAATGAAACTTGGGGTACGGAAACAGCAATAATGTACCTAATTGAGATCTAAATCAAAGTTGTCCATTTAAATGAAAAGAAATTAAAATTCTCAGGTGGTCCAAGATAGTATGAATGCAACACCTAGATAATACCTTTTTATTTTAAACCTACAAAAATGTTAAAACCTTTTATATCTCCAACTTTTAAGTACTCCTAAATGTAGAACTAAATTTGATGCAAACATTTGCTTCTAGATATTTCCCTAATGTCACGTTTTCATAATCAAAAGCCCCCTTCCCCTCACCCACAAGAAATGATGCCAGGGAGTGGGAGACCCGTGGCTGGCCAGGCTGAGGACCTGGAACAGCTGGTAGGACACAGCTCGGGGGACGAGCACGCACCTCCCTGGAAGAGGAAGAAGAGAAGGCTCAGGCTAGGTTGGATTGAGAATGGCCCGAAATGAAACAACTCCTAAAACAACTTCAGAACCATTAGAAACAGTGTGCCTGGTCAGCTGGCCCCTTTGATAATGTGCTCCAGGGAGCTCAATTTCACCAAATGAAAGGAGACCAACGCCTCAGGTAGCACAGAAGTAGAAAATAACCCTCAAATGCTCATCTCCATAAGAATGTATTAAAGGCACAAAAACGTGTCCACCAGCAGGTTAGATACTGAATAGAAAATGACAATTCTATGTCCAAGAAGCCTACTTACAGTCTAGGATGGGACAAACAAGACTGACAACGGCCCCTGGCTACAGAGGGGCTGCTGAGTGCCCTGGGAGTGGGGCAAAAAGGTATCATTTCATGAAACGAAGGGACCGCCCAAGGTGTGGGCAGGGGGGCAGCGGCCACAGCCGGTGGGTCTCAGGCCTGTGCTGGGAAATCAGCCAGAGGAAGTCAAAGTACCACAGTTAGCGGAAGGAAGATGGCAGTGGAGAGACTTCCAAGCAATCCCTTCTCTGTCATTTGAACTAGAGAGATATTTGAGGGATGAAAGCACAAAATAACTAGTAATACACGCTCCACGTGGCCCCCAAGACTGAGGACCGAGGGCAATAATACCTGTTACCTATGAGTACAGAGGAATCTTTAACAGCAATAATTAATCATGAGTATTTTTTGAGCTACCAGCACTACGCTGGGCTCTGGGCAGGTGCTGAGGAGTAAGACGACGTTACGTGCTCCCCAAGCTCAGGTGGGGAAGGTAGATAGTCATATAGCCACACCTGAGCAAACACCCTGATTACAGACTGCAGTGGTTTCTACTAAGGGCGGAGCCAGGTTACATGGGAGCACCTATGACTCGGGCTGGTGGGGCAGAGGAGGTTTCCCACTTGTAAACCATTTATAGTGATAGAATAACGTACATGAATTCTTAATCTTGAAAGTTACCTAAGCAATGCCTCTACCACCGTAGATGACATAGAGGTTTCTCTACGTATGAGCAGAAAAGCAAGGCACTTTGGGTAGAGTTGTTCAGATTAGCCCCGCTAAGTAGGCCAGCCTCTAACCAGCAATGCTTACTATTGTAGTTTCCTGCTGTACATGTTGCTATGTCCTTATAAAACAAGGTTTCGTAGCTGTTTCCTGCCGTGCTACCCAGCTGTGGCATGGGGGACTTTATTATTTATCAGTTCTCTTACACATCCCCGAGGGACAGCACCGTTCTTAAACACATGCCTGCTGAGAGAAATTTTACAAATCACAGAATGGCTATGCAGGGTGGGATAAAAGTAGGTTCACATGGAAAATAATATAAGAATAAACTGTTTCCACTGTAAACCTACATTTGCCATACTGTATATTAACGAGAGGAGTAAAACTGATTAAAAGAAGAAAATAATATAATCTCCATATCCAATGTTTAAAATACATTTTTAAACATAATATTTAGCATATTTAATCTTTGAGACAAGTTATATTTTGATAACCCTTAAACTGAAGCAATTACTATCAAACACTGCGAGGGTCCAGGAGCTACAACCCTATTTTCTCATAACAATAATGACAACACGTGCAGATGCTAAAGAAAAGAACTGATTAAAATGGAAAGGGAGCAGTTAGTTAGAAACAAACACTTGAGTAACAGTTGAATATTTTAAGCTGCGGCAATAATAATTAAAACTGAAATTTCTTTCAAGTTAAATTAAAATACTTTTCTTTTTTTAATTTTTTTTTTTATTGATTTCAGAGAGGAAGGGAGAGGGAGAGAAAGATAGAAACATCCATGATGAGAGAGAATTATGGATTGGGTGCCTCCTACAAGTCCCCCACTGGGGATCAAGCCCACAACCCGGGCATGTGCCCTTGACCGAAATCGAACTTGGGACCTTTCAGTTCGCAGGCCGAGGCTCTATGCCCTGAGCCAAACCGGCTAGGGCAAATTAAAATACTTTTCTATTTAGCCCCATCTTTACCCTTCCACGTACCAATAGAATAAGCATTACTCTAAGGAGATAAGAACTTTAGAAGTTTCTGCCAGTTGCCTATGGAATATTTTCAATGTGCTCAAATCTTAGATTTAAAACAAAGTATTTCCAAGTTCTTAAAATATTTCTTTCAAAGTTTTAAAGAGACTTGCCGCCAAGAAAAGCCTGCAACATTTAAAAGCAGTACCATTTCTTGTCTACAGAACATCCCCAGGTTGTGGATTTAAGTAATTCGACCCACCGAGACCAGAGATAATTTTTAGGTCCCGGGCCTACAGAATTCCTACTCTTTATCCTTCTGAGTATGCAGAGCGAAATACAAAATCTTCATCTTCCCATGTGTGGCTTCAGCTTCCCAAAGTTTAAAAAGGCAAGAAACACGAGATAAACAAAGCCTGAATGGCGAGATCTGCTCTCTGATCTTCTTTTGGCAAAATGTGAGGAGGGCTCCCCTTGGTGCGTGTTAGGAAGTGCCGGCCATTGGGAACTTCAGCCTCTGTCGGACAGCAGGCCCGGGGTTGCAGATGCAGCCATGAGGTGCTGTCTGCACTGCTGGCCCCCACCTACTGAATCAGAACCTCTGATACGGGTTCCAGAAATCTGTTCTAACAAGCTCTCCAGGCCATCCTTCGTCTCAGTCAAGGGCAAGGATCTCTGGTCCCTGTGTGTTACAGCACTTGTGTAGACATGCAGGTGAAGGACATTAAGTTCCTCCACACCAGAGACGAGGAACCACCTGGGGGCTTGTTAGAAATGCAGAATCCCCTCCCCGAGCCCCACAGAGTCAGAATCTGAGTTTTAGTAGGAAATTGATCTTCTCTCTTCTCCTCCTGGAGGTACTGCCCTGGGCAATCGACCCCTGTCTGTCCTGCCCCTCCTCTCAAGCAGTGGCTAGAACCCCCTGGGCTTCTTTTCATTCTCCTCTATGAATTTCTCCACTTACCCAACAACTTGCTTCAGCCAGGTGTGGGGGTAGGAGTGGGGGTGGAAGTGGGCAATGATTTTTCAGAGCTAATGAGCTTTAGTGCATGATAACTGAACAAACTCAGTGTGTTACGGATGGATCCCTGTAATATTACCATTAAAAAGAAAAGATTTCTGGAGTTGATTTTAAGACCAAAAATGAATCCCTACTGGTGGGATTCTACCTGCAGTAAGAAAACAGGTAGAAGACATAAAGGTCTTGTGGGAGCTGTAGTTTCTGATATGCTACAAATCAGATACGAGGCAGGCTGAGCTGACCGTGGCCTTCCACCTGGATTCTTTTTCTTTATATTGAACAAGAATTGATTGAACAAGGAGTTCACCTCCAAATAGGAGTCTAATCACCTCCACTAGCCTGTCACTTAGATTTGTTTCAAGTCTAATGATTCTAGGCCTCTATAAGCCAAATACTCCAGGTGTTGTAGGCTAGTAGCATTTTGTGGCTCCAGGAATCCAAGAATTAGCTTACACTGAGTATACACCTGGGGATGGGGGTGACTTTGAAGGTTTTATATGCACCAGGACTTTCTGGCATCCTGCAAAGTACTGAAATTGCACACTCTTGCCTCCTCCATCCACCTAACCCCACTGCCAAATCTGGAAATCCAGGTTTCCAAATATCACAAGTATAGGATGGGGATGGTGTCAAGGAAACACGTATGGTTTTCAAAAAGTTTTCTAGGCAATTCTGATACACATACCCAACCAACTTCAACTGATAATCGCTGATCAGTTGTGCAAGTTTTATTATTGTCCACTAAGTTTTATATATAATTCATTGGTGGCTACACTGTTATTTCTTGAAATGAGACATATCATAAAAGTACAAGTTTTATCTCATATGAAATGCTACTTTATACCTCAATTTAATCCATGCATGATTTGATATGTACAGTTTTGAATCACAACATAAGTTCAAGCATACAAAATAGCTATACAAATGTTTAATTTTAAGAATCTCTAGAACTTAACTGGTAATTCTCTTTATCTTGCACCATTAAAAATGAAAACACAAATTAAAGACAGCCACATTTACTAAACACTTCATCAATATACACATTTACTAAACACTTCAATATTTAACATCAACAATCACTGTTGGGATTTGGGCAATCATTTATTTTTACTAAAACATCACAGTGAAATTTGAAAATATGACTTTCTACTTCTGCCACTTTAACCTTGATTTAAACCGTGAAGTAAACAAACCAAACCAAATCTTGAATTTCAATAGTTTACAATGTACCTCATTGGTATGAAACATACCTTTCTAACCCTGAGATTGTGGTAAATCCATAAAGGGGAAACCATTTTTTCTTTTATTTATTATAGAAATATTTACCCATAATCCCACCATCCTAACATCTTTTCCGCGTTTACTTTTCACCTTTATCCACAATCATAATTTTATAGTTGTAACCTGTGTATTTACTCAATTTGGGGGGAAATAATTATTTAAATCCTAATATACAGGATTATATGTAGTCTCTCCTCTTTAATAAAATTACACAGTGTAAAAACCTACAATATACCACGTGTCCCATAATCTCCAAATACCCAAGAGCTTCCATCATCCACATGAAATTACAACGGCCTTTCTTTCCTTCTCCACTTGAGTACATGAACTAAGATGAGGTTCACATTGGTCTGAGCTCACCATCTCATGTAAAATACAGTTTTCTGTCTTATTTAGCACATTGTCTTTGTGCAACCTTTATAAAATCTTAAAATTCCATCTTAAACCTCACCACACTCCCTAAGCTGATTATCTTAACCATTCTTTTTTATTAGTCCTCTCTTTTAGAGTTTGTTTTTTACCCAAGGTAGTTGATACAAATGGCAGAGGAAGGGAATCTGCATCTAAATGTACTACCCCCACACAGAAGAAACAGAGCTATAGGGTGTCCCCCAAAAATGTACACATGCTTTAAATAATAATTCCAATGGGTTGCATCTAAAAAGAAACATCAATTCAGCTATCACTATTAAAGTGTGTATTCATTTTTTGGAGACACCCCATATTTAGGCAGAGAAGGCTCTGCGATTGCAAAATACCAGCCTGGGTCTATCAGATGTCGACTGTGTGATCTTGGGCCAATCACTTTGTCCCCTTGCACTTCAGGTTACTCTACTATAAAATGTAAAATGAATGTGTGCATTCTATCTCTTTGGGAATATTATAAGAACCAGAATACAAATAAAGCATTTTGAGATCCTCAGATGAAAGGCATGAGTTTAAAAAATATATATTTAATTTTTATTAATATTCATTAGGACAAATATAACTTATCACTAACCTATATATATACTAAAGCTTGTCTGCATCATTCTGGTTAAAATTATGAGTTCACGTTTCCAATACAGTATGTTTCAAGAACAGGTCTGGAGAGCATGGGGAACTGGTTTCACTTAGGGACACACTGACATCTAGTGGAGATTTATGGTGCGCAATGGGACACCACACCCCAAAACAACTCGTTTGGGTGGAGCAGAGAGAAGCAAAAGCACCTTTTGGTCTTTATGCAAAACATCAAGAAAACATATAAACAATGTTTTTAAAACTATATGTTCCTTGTATATATTTATGCTTGTTCAATTAAAAACACTGGCCAGTTCTTGAGACGTTAAATCAAAAGTTAGGAGTCGATGCACATGGTGGTGGAGAGCTGTTTAGTGTAGTAGTGGGAGGTCCCATAAAACCTCCCTCTAATTCAGGGTTTAAAGGATCAAGTATGTAAGTATGTGTTCAGCTGCTCTCTTCTTTCTACGTTGAATGCCAGCAAGGGTGGAGGAAAGTGAGGGGAGGGGAGATAAGGGAAGGGAAATGTGGAGGGAGTTTTCTAGGGTTTTCATTACATACCCTTGAATTAAGTTCTGTATCTCTTTGTGGTGAAGAATTTTATTAAATCCAGAGGGAAGTTCCTTTAAGCAAATGTATACATCAGCTTTTTGGCACATCACTAAGCATTTCTCTAACCTTGTTCATTGAATACACTGCATTTGCTATGGAGTAGAAATAAAAGAATAAAAAGCTTCTATGACCTGGAGCTTTTCACAATGCCTAGCATCATCGGTAAAGTGTGGCTCTCTCTGTCTCTTCGCAGACCTTCCCCAAAGCTACAGGAAATAAATGTTGAGCAGCTTTGGGAGGAAGTCAGTTTGACACCTGTGTACTGGAGCATGTGATTATTTAAAGGAACAACTATTCATTGGGAGATAGTTGTTCATTTTATCTGCTACAGAACAAATTAAATTAAATGCCCCCTCCTTTCAATGAGTGAGAAGGGCTGAGAGTAAATGCTTTGCTTGATCTAACCAGCCTCCTCCCTTGTTGTCTACTGAGGTCCAACCATGGGATGGGACTTTGTTACACCAGTGTTTTACGGCCTTATTATTCCAATAAACAGTAAAGGTTGAAGAGGAGGAATTTTGGAAGCTAAAATAAATAATTTTTTTATTCTGCTGTATGTTTAGCCTCAGTTTCTGGCAGACCTTTCCACCATACCTTTTCTGGAAAAAATAAAAAGAAGAGAAAGAAAGAAAAGTGAAAAACATCCTACTACAGGAAATAGGAAAGACTAAAGGAAACCTCAAGGATTAGGAAATGTGTTTTTCTCTTGAGAAGAATGTGTATGAGTTGGTTCCCACCACACCCAGAATGCTTCTACATTTTTCAACTCCTTTACCATTTCATTTACTTCAGAGAATCAGAAAAATCACCTAGAAATTATTAGTCCAGGCCAGACCAGCTCTCAACTATAAAATCCTAGAAGAATCTATGGCAGATACATTGCTTGATTATGATCAAACACTCTTAAATAAGTATGTTTTCACTATTGGTAATGTAATTTAAAAAAAGAAATATACTCACTTACGTCCTTCTTGGCAGTTAATAGTAAACTTCAATCTTCAGAGCCACAACAAAAACAAACAAAAACGACAACAAAAGAAGATGCAACACAGCCTATTAGCACAAAGCAGAAAAAAATTCTCATAGTGAAGCTTCACGTGACCAGCAAACAGAATTATCCATACAATTTGCAACTGTATTATTTGCTGCTTTAGAGTCTTTCCAGATAACTTTATACTGCCCAGTGTTTTACCACTAAGTTTTTTTCCTGTCACTACATTTCTGCAGTCTTGTTCATTATGTTTTTGTTCACTTACATAATTGAAAAAATTAGGCCCAGAGGGAAAAAAATCTCTCTATATAAAAGCCTAAGCAACCGCCTGGCCAACTGGCCAGTAGCTATGATGTGCACTGACCACCAGGGGGGCAGATGTTCAATGCAGGAGCTGCTGAGCTGTCACTTGGCAGGGGTGGTTCTTGGGTGTCGCACCAGTAACTAGAGAGGAGGTAGCCCAATTCTGGGGTGCATCACCCAAGAACTGCCCTCTCACAATCTGGGACCCCTCAGGGGATGTCAGAGAGCCAGTTTCAGCCTGACCCCCGCAGGCCAGGCTGAGGGATCCCACTTGTGCATGAATCCATGTACCAGGCCTCTAATACATGTATTCCTAGTTATAAAGCAAGACTGTAAATGGGAACTTTGAAACCTTACTTTACTACAGGCTGGTGGCTAATTAAATTGTGTTGGCCTCAGAAGTCAGAAATAAAGTAATTATTATTAGTGTTTTACTCACAAACTATTGTGATTAATCAATGACCTCTAAGTAGATAATACAACTAAAATCTAAATGTTGTGCTCAACATATTCATTTTTTTTTAAATTAAATCTTTATTGTTCAGATTGTTACAGATGTTCCTTTTTTTTAACCCCCATAGCTACCCTCCACCTGGTCCCCCCCTACCCTGTGCCCTTACCCCCCCCACTGTCTTCATCCATAGATGTAAGATTTTTGTCCAGTCTCTTCCCAGACCCCTCATGTCCCCTTCCCCCTGAGCATTGTCAGTCCATTCCCTTTCTATGCCCTTACTTATATTCAATTCACCAGTTTATTCTGTTCATCAGATATTTCTATTGACTTGTTATATTTACTTGTTGATAGATAAGTATTTGTTGTCACTTTGTTGTTCATACTTTTTATTTTTACCTTTTTCTTCTTCTTCCTCTTCTTAAAGAATGCCCTTCAGCATTTCAAATAATCCTGGTTTGGTAGTGATGTACTCTTTTAGCTTTTTCTTGTCTGTGAAGCTCTTTATCTGACCATCAATTTTACATGGTAGCCCTGCTGGGTAGAGTAATCTTGGTTGTAGGTTCTTGCTATTCATCACTTTGAATATTTCTTGCCACTCCTTTCTGGCCTGCATGGTTTCTGTTGAGAAATCAGCTGACAGTCGTATGGGTACTCCTTTGTAGGTAATTAACTGTTTTTTCTCTTGCTGCTTTTAATATTCTGTCTTTTGCCCTTGGCATTTTAATTATGATGTGTCTTGGTGTGGTCCTCCTTAGATTCCTTTTGTTTGGGGTCCTCTGAGCTTCCTGGACTTGTAAGTCTATTTCTTTCACCAGGTAGGGGAAGTTTTCTGTCATTATTTCTTCAAATAGGTTTTCAATCTCTTGCTCTCTCTCTTCTTCTGGTACCACTATAATTCTGATGTTGGTATGCTTAAAGTTGTCCCAGATGCTCCTTACACTATCTTCACACTTCTGGATTCTTTTTTCTCTTCAAGTTGGGTGCTTTTTGATTTTTTATGTTTCAAATTTTTGACTTGATTATTGCAAACCTCTAGTCTGCTTTTGGATCTCTGTATAACATTACTAAATTTATCAGCGGATTCTAGAAAATTCTTGAAAAACCTTAAAAGTGTAGTTCTGAACTCTATATCCAGTAGTTTGCTTTCCTCCATTTCTGTCATTTGTGACTTGTTTCTTTGTCTCTGCATTTTGGCTGCTTCCCTGCATTGATAGAGTGGCTTTCTGTGCTACGTGTCCTGTAGGGCCCAGTGATTCAGCCTCCCCAATCACCTGGGGTGGACACTCTTGTTGTATGCCTTTGAAGGCTGGGTGCACAGTCTTGTTGTAGTTATCACTGGGAGGTATCACTGGGAGGAAATGACCTGCAGGCCTTTCTCCTCGTTGTTTGGGGTTTGGAACTTTTGGAGTTCTGTCCCAGCTGCAGTCTGTTAGGTTAGGTTGCAGGCAGGCACACAGCTTGGGCGGGGTTGTAAGTTGGGAGGGGCGGGGTCTCAGAATCACCAGGGCGGAGCAACTTGCGATGGCTGCCCCTCTGCCGACTCCGCTGTTTCGCCGGCCTTTGGCATCTGCGTGCCCGAGTCCCCGCATCAGTGATTGCTGCAAACAGCTCCGCTAGAACGCCACTGGTCTTCTGCCCAGTTGCCCAACAGCCTGCATTGCATTCAGTGTGACCCCGGAATTTATAATCTCCTTCCAAGCTGCGGACCCAGGAGCTGCCACCACCACCCTTTCACCCGTGCTGCCTCCATTTCGCATGCGTCCGTACCTCTCTGTTTTGGCACCGGGAACTTCTACTCAGTCTCAATGCACTCCTCTTGCCTTCTAGTTGTAAAGCTTCCCCTCCCTTGGTTCTGGAGGATGGCCATTTATCTTTATAGCTGTATTTTTATAATGTAGTTGAGAAGGCTGTACATTTAGGTATATACCTCATGCCGCCATTTTGGTTCCTCTGTAACTTATTCATTTCTTTCATTTAGATGTCAGGATATACTCCTTAGCAATTAATTTTCATATATGTGTAATATATATTTTATTTGACTTTTTAAGTGGTAGTTGTAAAGATTCCTAGGCAGGACCCTGACTTTGAGGCTATGGTTACTATCTCTACTGTGTTAAAATTAACAGACAGCAGTGATTTTCAGAGAATCCTTCTTTGATGTGTGTGTGTCTTCCTAAATCACGTTTCTAATACCGTTCTTCCAGGGTATGCCACTACGTAGTCAACAGGAACAGAGTCTTCCAGACATGCTCCAAATTGTAGATGCTAAAGAAGAGGCAACTATCAAGAGATCACTCCGTGGATATGTTACATGAAATGAATCTAGATGTGGCCCAAGTACCTGTACACAATATCATACGTGAGAAACAGAATGTATTGTACCATCATAATCAACATTAATAGCCCCAACACTAGAAGCCACCAGCCTCTGTGATCATGGCTTTTGGAAATGTAGAGAAAAGAGAGACAAGTCTGACTTACAAAATCCAAGGAAACTTTTTATTAATCTCTTTATCCATCCAGCATTATGAGAACAGGAAATACAATATTTTTAACCCAAGCTCAAAGGTGTAAACCTTTTCCTAATGCTTAACTGAGCTGGGCATTTTCTCCACAGTATAGTATTCTCCCCCAAATCAACAATCAACCTCCATCAATAGAACCCACAACCAGTACAGAATAGGGAGTACTTTTGCTGTTTCTCTGTTCGGAGGTTCCCCTGGAGTGTTTTACTTGTGGGATTTGACATTCTATATTTAATACCCAGTGTTCCCCAAATGATCATTACAGTTACGTAAATCCTACTTTGAAAATACATGGAGGAAAAAATGCACATCTGGGTATCCACTAAGAAGGCTCTAAAAAGCTGCAAGGCAAAAGGAATACAAAATAATTTCTAAATTTATGTGACAAAGCACAGGGCTTTAGAGATGTTCTCCGTTGCAATCTTCCAGCCAGGCCTTCAATAAGGAAATGCTGTCTGAGGAAGGTGCCTGAGAAGAGGTGTTGACCAGAGGAATAAAAAAAAGCTGAGAGATGACTGACATGAGACTTAAAACCTCTGCTTCTTTACACTCGCTTCAAAAACATGTGAAAATCCTCCCATTTGATCTTAATTCATCTAAACCTAGCTAACAACTGCCAAGTTTTGTGCCCATGTTTAAATATGGTCAAATACTTGTTAATCTTACTAGAAACATACTACTATAAAGAAAATAAAAACAAGTGGTAACACTGTTTACCCACTGATTATATACTTGCCTGTCATATCATTTTATGAAGGCGTATGTATCTATATCTATCTATCTATCTATCTATCTATCTATCTATCTATCTATCTATCTATCCATCTATATGCTACACTTCCAAATATTCAAATCCAGCCAAAAAGAAAGAACCACACAGTTGCCCACACATCACTGACTTATTCCGGATGGACAGAAGCCTCAATTTCAGCACTGCCAAAGGCTCTGGGGCACAGAAGCAACGCACTGACTGTCTTGAAGCACCAAGCACATCAATTCAGATGTAAAACACTGGTGTGCCCAGAAAAGTATCTTAAGCAATCCATTTTCTGATGTTTGACACTTAACAGAGCCAGCCACAGGGTTCCATGCATCAATACTTTGAACTGCTGGTGGTAAAAAAAATGATAAAAATGTCAGAGCATCAAAGAGCTGCAGTCCTACGAGCAGAAAGCCTTGAAGAAGAGTCAGAGGACTGGAGAAGTGTTCTCAGGAAGTCACTACTGCCATTTCTCTGAGAAAACAATTTGAGTGAAAGGTGGAACTGTGGCCACTGGCAGGGAAGAGTGGCATTTCCTTACAAAACAAATGCATTAAGGGGATAAACTGCATCCTGGGAACACTGATGTCCTCAAAAGCTGGACTTCACTCTGTGAACAGGCAACCAAGCAGTCTTCTGAGCAAGGAGCGTCCTGATACGGAGCACACTATGAGAGGCCTAACGGGACAGGCATGTGAAGACTAGATGAGAGTCCTCTGTCCCGAGAGGTTAACTTCAAAGGCTCCTTCGGATCAGAGATTAGCAGGGGGCGGAGTAAGACTAGGCCTGGAAAGAACAGAATCAAAATGTGATGTGCTTCAGGAATAAGGGGAAAAGCCAGCAACGACCAGGCTGTGTCCATGGGAGACATCCTGAAGAACATGGTTATGATTAACTTCTGAAAAAAGAGCCCTCCTCTATTATTTTTTATGTTCAGATAATAAAAATGCAATAATCACAGCAAAGGGATTGTTCAGTAAAACTCAATCAGGAGAGAAAAAGTCAACTTCTAAGTGTTTGTTACTTCTTGACTAAGCAAAATTAAGTGGTTGAGCCAGCTATGATTCTGCATCTGTCTATGACTTGATTTTCAGAGAAGGTAAGCTAAGATATACCCCATTTCTTTTTTTTTTTTTATTTTCTTTCATTTTTTTTTTTTATTGCATAAGGTTTTACAAAGATTGGTACATATATCTCTTTTTTCCCCTGCCCTTCCGCCCGCCTCCCCTACCTCCCAGGGTTTTGTGTCCATTATTTATGCTTAAATGCATGCACCAAAAGTCCCTTGGCTGATCTGTTCCCCCCCCCCCCGCCCCCAACGTCCCTGTCCTTGTTGCTGTAATTTGACAGTCTGTTTGATGCTGCTCTGCCTCTGTGTCCATTTTTGTTCACCAGTTTATAATGGTTATTATTATCCATTGATGAGTGAGGACATGTGGTATTTTTCTTTCATTGACTGGCTTATTTCACTTAGCATTATGTTCTCCAGCTCCATCCATACTCCTGCAAATGCTAAGAACTCCTTCCTTTTTACAGCAGCATAGTATTCCATTGTGTAGATGTACCACAGCTTTCTAATCCATTCATCTGCTGATGGGCACTTAGGCTGTTTCCAAATT
>PVJC01031188.1:0-20710 GCA_004026665.1 Murina feae | reverse complement strand
ACACCCATCCAGGGTCCGCTACCTTCATCCGCCCCCCGGGGGCCTCCACAGAGCGTGCAGAAGTGTCTGCTGCACAGTGTGGAGAATCCGAAGCCAGTCCGCTGCCCAGCTCCACCCCGGGTGTGTTTGCTCAGCAGCAGGGCCCCACCGAGGGATTCTGCACCAGCATCCACCCCTGGTTTGCCACCCAGCTCTGCGCTAGGTGTGTCCCCTCAGTGGTGTGGGCCCACCAGGCGTGTGCAATCGTGGGCCCTCCGGTGGGAAACGTCCAGGCCTGCACTCACCAGCCTTCCCACCCCCCAGTGCACGAACCCTGAAGGGGCTGTGGGCAGCCTGAAAATGGCTCTCAGCCCCTCACCCAGGCTGGCCAGGCATGCCAGCAGGTGTACATCCCCCCCGAGGTGTCCTAGACTGCAAGAGGGCACAGGCCAGGCTGAGGGACCCCTATCCCCCGAGTGCACAAATTTTTGTGCACTGGGCCCCTAGTATTTAGATAAAATAGTAAGAATGGGGTAGAATCTGGATGTTGAAGAAAGTATAAAGGTTATGATGACTAATAGATCTATGCTTAAGCCTCACATTAATATAATTGGGGTAATTATTACTACTATTTAATGTTTTCTACATTATTTGGACCTGATCTTTTTGGAAGAAATCTCCTAGGACATGAAGTTCATCCACACTTCGTAAGAAGAATTGATTGGTTGGCTGGTGTGGCTCAGTGGTTGAGCATCAAGCCATGAACCAAGAAGTCACTGGTTCAATTCCTGGTCAGGTCACATGCCCGGGTTGCAGGCTCAGTCTCCAGTAGGGGGCATGCAGGAGGTAGCTGATTAACGGTTCTCTCTCATCATTGATGTTTCTTTCTCTCTCTCTCTCACTCTCTCTTCCTCTCTGAAATAAAAAATATATTAAAGAAATAAAAATAAATAAATAAAAGTTGCTGTGTGAGAAAGACTCTAGGCAGGCCCTCCTAACCCAACCTGCTCTGCTGAGCATTGCCTGGCTCTGTGACCCTGTTCTGTCCAATGAGAATTCAATTGAAAGTAGTGGAGAGACTTCTGGGAAAGTTTTCCTCTCTTGGTACAAGTTCTGTTCTTTTCCCTTCTCTACTTCTTGTCCTAAGTGAATAATGAATCCTGGCAAGCAGCTGCCTTTCTTCCAACTTGCAACAACAGCAACAACAACAAAAATAGTCCTATATGTTTAAGCCACTAAAGTTTGACTTTTTGCTACTTTCAGCCAAGAGAATTCCTAAATTCCTGATTGTTATAGTATTCAAATAAATTGTATACAGAAGCATGCTGACTTTAAAGTTGGTTATCTTCTATCCGCATCAGATTCCTAAAGTTATGTTCTAATTTGTTCATTAGGAATTGGTGTAAATTATTAACCTGAGGGCTTAGATACAGAAAAAAGACAAACTAAAATTGTAGTTTAATAAACGGGTGGTAGAGACTAACTCTTTGAAAAACGCTGTTAAGAAAATAAAAAGACAAATTGACTGGGAGAAAATAATTGCAAAACACATAGCTAATAAAGGTTTCATATCTATAATACATAAAGAACTCTCGAATGTCAATACTAAGAAAATAATCTGATTAAAAATTGGGTAATGTATTTGAACAGGCATGCCATCAAGGAAGATATATGGGTGGCTAATATGAAAAGATACTCAACATAGTCACTAGGGAGAAATTTAAATTAAAACCATAATTAGGTACATCTACACACTAATTAGAATGTCTAGTTTTTAAAAAAAAAAAATACTGACAATACTTAAGTACAAAAGTGTTGAACAACTAAAACTCTCAAATATTGCTGGTTAAATGAAAAATGGCACAGCTACTTGAGAAAACAAGATTAGCAGTTTTGTACAAAGTTAAATCTGCACTTACTATAGGATTCAGTTATGTACTTCTAGCTACGATATGAAAATAAATGTACGTTCATTAGCCACTGTCATGTCATTAGAGTGTCAGCCCATAAGTTCAATCCCCAGTCAAGGACATGTACTGGGTTGTAGGTTACAACCTTGGCCCTTGTTGGGGTGTGTGCAGGAGGCAACCAACTGATGGGTCTCTCTCACATCATGTTTTTTTCTCTCTCTCCTCTGTCCCTATTCCCCTCCTTCCCTCTTTTCTACTCTCTCTGAATAGGAATGAAAAAAAATATCCTCGGGCGATAATTAAAAAATAAATAAAAGTGTATGTTCATTAAAAAACGAGATGTAAACACTTGTAATAGCTTTATTTATCACTGCCTCAAACTGGAAACAACTCAGATAGCTTTCAACTGTGAATGAATAATCAAATGCAAGTATATCAATTAAAATAATGGAAAAATAGAGGTAGGGAATAAAAAGGAACAAACTACTCATATATGCACAGTAGGGATAAATCAGAAATGTATGTTGCTAAGTGAATAAAAAATAAAAACATACTCTATGATGATTTAACTTTCACGATACTCTAAAAAAAAAAGCAAATAATAGGGAAACAAACAGACCCAAATTTGTCAGATGCTAGAAGTGGGGATGAGTTGACTACCAGGAATGTAGGAATTTGGAGGTGGCCATTGGAACTGTTCTATATCATGACTAGAGACCCGGTGCATGTATCCATATACCAGTGGGGTCCCTTGGCTTGGCTTGCGGGATCAGGCTGAAACTGGCTCTCCAATATCCCCTGAGGAGTCCTGGATTGCTAGAGGGTGCAAGCCAGGCCTAGGGACCCCATCAGTGCATTATCAGGGCTGGGGAAGGACACGGGAGAGTGGCCAGCTGGGGAGGGACCACAGGAGGGCTCCAGGGTGTGTCTGGCTCATCTTGCTCAGTGCCGATCTGCTGGAGCCCAGCAGCAAGCTAACCTACCAATCGGAGCATCTGCCCCCTGGTGATCAGTGAACGTCATAGCAACTGGTCAACCAGTCAACTGTCTGCCCCCTGGTGATCAATGCATGTCATGGCGAGTGGCTGAGTGGCCTTAGCATTCGTTAGCATATTACGTTTTGATTGGTTGAATGAGCGACCAGACACAGCATATTAGGCTTTTATTATATAGGATAATGGTGTATGGGCAAATAATTTTTTATAAAGAAGCCAAAAACATAAAATAAAGAAAAGAAAGCCATTTCGCTAAATGGTGTTGGGAAAATTGGAATGGAAATAGACTGTTGTTTGTTTCCATGTAAAAAATTAATTCAAAATAGATCAAATGTTGAGATATAAGACCTGAAACAGTAAATTGCATGAAAACACAGATAATAAACTTACAGATCTTGTGGAGAACATTTTATGAATTTAACCCCAAAAGGCAAGGGAAGTGCAAGCAAAAATAAATGAATGGAATTATATCAAACTAAAAGGCTTTACAGCAAAACAACTACACAAAAAGTCAACCAACTAAATGGGAGATGATATTTGCAAACAACAGCTCCAACAAGGGGTTAATATCCAAAATATACAAAGAACCATACAACTCAACAACAAACAATGCAATAAAAATGGGCAGAGGACCTGAACAAACACTTCTCTCAAGAAGATATATGAAAAGATACTCAAATTCTCTAACTAAATGCATTTCAAAACTACAGTGAGACACCACCTCACACTTGTTAGAATGCCTATTCTCAACAAGACAAGTTACAACAAGTGTTGGAGAGGTTGTGGAGAAAAAGAAACCCTCATTTACTGCTGCTAGGAATGTAAACTGGAAAACCTCTATGGAAAACAGTATGAAGGTTTCTCAAAAAATTAAGAATAAAGCTTCATATGACCCAGCAACCCCTGTTCTGGATATATATATAACCCCCAGATATGAAAACATTTATTTGTAAAGACTTAACAACCCCTGTGTTCATTGCAGCATTATTCATTGTGGTTAAGACATGAAAAAAATGTGTGTCCTTTGATACATTTTTAAAAATTTAAATTATTTATTGTTCAAAATCTTACGTATGTCTCCTTTTTGCCCTATTGACCTCTCCCCAGCCGTTCCCACCCCCCAGCACATGTCCTCATGCACCCCCCCTACTGTCTGTGTCCATGGGTTATTCTTATATGTATACTTATATTCTTATATTCTTATCTCTTTGGTTGAGCTCTTAAACCACCTCCCACCCCCCACCCGCCAGTTTCCCTCTGAAGTTAGAAAGTCTGTTCAATGCTTCTATGTCTCTGGATCTATTTTTGTTTATGTTGTTGATTATAGCTCACAAATGAGTGATGTCATGTGGTATTTTTCTTTCTCCAACTGGCTTATTTCACTTAGCGTAATGCTCTCCAGTTCCATCCATGCTGTTGCAAATGGTAAGAATTCCTTCTTTTTTACAGCAGCATAGTATTCCACTATGTAGATGCACCACAGTTTTCTAATCCACTCATCTGCTGATGGGCACTTAGTCTGTGTCCAAATCTTAGCTATTGTAAAATTGTGGTGCTGTGAACATGGGGGTACATATATCCTTTCTGATTTCTTTGGATATAGAAGTGGGATCACTGGGTCAACTGGGCGTTCCATTTTTTTTTTTTTTTTGAGGAAATTCTATACTATTTTCCACAGTGGCTTCCCCAGTCTGCATTTCCACCAGCAGTGCAGGAGGGTTCCTTTTTCTCCGCATCCTTTCTAGCACTTGTCATTTGTTGATTTGTTGATGACAGCCATTCTGACAGTTGTGAGATGATTCCTCATT
Source organism: Murina feae (assembly GCA_004026665.1). Taxonomy (NCBI): domain Eukaryota; kingdom Metazoa; phylum Chordata; class Mammalia; order Chiroptera; family Vespertilionidae; genus Murina; species Murina feae. Next base: position 16,018 of record PVJC01031188.1, on the reverse strand, counting down.
GTTTTTTTTATTTGCATCTCTCAGATTATTAGTGACTTGGAACATGTTTTTATATGTCTCTCAGCCTTCTGTATGTCCATTTTTAAAAAAGTATCTATTTAGGTTCGTTGCCCATTTTTTGATTGGATTGTTTATCTTCCTTTTGTTAAATTGTATTAGTTCCCTGTAAATGTTTGAGATTAAACCTTTATCTGAGATAACATTGGCAAATATGTTCTCCCATGTAGTGGGCTTTCTTGTTGTTTTATTGATGGTTTCTTTTGCTGTGCAGAAGCTTTTTATTTTGATAAAGTCCCATTTGTTTATTTTCTTTTTAGTTTTCATTGTCCTACGAGCTTTATCAATAAAGATATTGCTACGACATATGTCTGATATTTTGCTGCCTGTAGATTCTTCTAAGATTTTTATGGTTTCCTGTCTTACATTTAAGTCCTTTATCCAGTTTGAGTTTATTTTTGTGTATGGTGCTAAGTTTGTGGTCTAGTTTCATTATTTGCATGTAAATGTCCAATTTCCCCAACACCATTTATTGAAGAGACTGTCTTGACTCCATTGTATGCTCTTGCCTCCTTTTTCAAATATTAATTGAGCATAATGCCTTGGGTCTATTTTTGGGTTCTTTGTTCTGTTCCATTGGTCTATATGTCTGTTCTTGTGCCAGTACCAGGCAGTTTTGAGAATAGTGGCTTTATAATATAGCTTGACATCTGGTATTGTGATTCCTCCTACTTTGTTCTTTTTCTCAGGGTTGCTGTGGCTATTTGGGGTCTTTTTTTTATTCCAGATGAATTTTTGAAGAGTTTGTTCTAGGTCTGTGGTATATGCCTTTGGTATTTTAATTAGGATTGTATTGAATCTATAGATTGCTTTGGGTAGCATGGACATTTTAATGTTGATTTTACCAATCCATGAACATGGTATATTCTTCCATTTGTTTATGTCTTCCTCTTTCTCTTTTTTCAACAACCTGTAGTTTTTTGAGTGCAGGTCCTATAGTTTTCTGAGTACAGGTCCTGCAGTTTTCTGAGTAACCGCCTTAGTTAAGTTTATTGCTAGGTATCTTAATTATTTGGTTGCAATGGTAAATGGGATTGTTTTTTAGTTTCTCTTTCTATGAGTTCATTATTGGTGTATAAAAAGGTCATAGATTTCTGGGTGTTAATTTTGTATCCAGCTAGATTGGCAATTTCATTTATTAAGTCTAGTAGTTTTTTGATGGAGTCTTTAAGACTTTCCATGTACAATATCATGTACCTTCTTTTTAAAATATATTTTTATTGGTTTTAGAGAGAAGGGAGAGGGAGAGAGATAGAAACATCAATGATGATGAGAGAGAAACTGATCTACTGCCTTGGGCATGCCCCCTACTGGGGATTGAGCCCACAAACTCGGTATGTGCCCCTGACATGAATCGAACCTGGGACCCTTCTGTCCAAAGGCCGAGGCTCTATACATTGAGCCAAACTGGCTAGGGCCATGTACCTTCTTAATAGCATTGAAAACTCAATCTACCTCTCACAGCCCACACATGTATTTCCAAGATCAATTACATGAATCACACTTCCTGCTCCAATATGGTAAATGCCATTTATGATTTGCTTTAAAGGATATTAAGTAAACTACAGTAATAGAAAAGTTAAATTGAATGGGTCTGTGATTTTTACCAGTCTTGTGTCTTAGAGTGAATGTATGTGAAAATGCTATTACTAGACTGAAGGAAAATATAGTCTCAAATTACAAGTGATCTTCAATGTTTAAATTTAGATCAATTGGAGATGAAGAACATTTTGGACAAAGTAATGCCTTTAAATATCTTCCCATCTGCCTAGCCAAGTTACAAAGGAACTGGGATTGTTTCTGAAATACTGCTAATAGCTTAATTCTAATGAATGGGACACATGAAGAAAGTTATTTATTACTCTACCTCCTAAATGATGTAAGAAGGAACAGAGGACCTTTAAGGAAGGTCTTCCGGAATCACTGTTAATACCCCCTCCTGAATGACAGTAAATTTTACATTCTTTAATTTGTTTTTGGCTCATTAGGGAAGCATTAGGGCTCTCAATATGTTACGTAACACAGTCCTCAGAATTTCTATCAATTTTGAAATTTCCAGAAGTTATTTATATCACTTGTTTTAAACGAATTGAAATGACTGTGCCATGTACTTAATTTTCCAAAGGGAACAGAAAATACTTTGTTCCGTTTCATAATTTCATAACTAAATATTCTATTATATAAAAGCAGAATAGTTTACTTGCAGAGTTATGAAACTGAAGAATGACTCTAATTTTTTAAATGGTGCCATTAGCATTAAGTTCTCTATTTTAATAACTGGCTTACATTACCTAGTGGGTTAACACATTTAGCTTTCATAAGGTAGTACAAACTAAGTATTTTGTGCAAATCATTTAATAACTGAAAGGAAAAAGTGAGATTACAAATAAAGAGCATTTCCATAGGGTCCACATGAAAGTCGCCAGGTCACCAGGGAGAAATCTCTTTCCTTATGGTTGACTGAAAAGAAAAATTTCCTTAAGGCAGCTGTTCCCATTCTGTCCTTGTCACACAAGCAGAGTCCCCTGTTACAGGAGATGCCTGAGCAAAATTTTGGAAAAATGTCATTTCCCTTTAGCATAGCACCATTCAAAGGGACTGGATCTGTATTTTCTTATTTTGAGTAAAACTCAAACAACGTTTGGGGCCTAAATAAGACTCATTTTACTGATTGGATTAAAACAATAAGAAATCTCATGAAGGATCCCAATGAGCTAGAATATTGGCGCAGCAGGGTTGAGATGACCAGTGTAGTTAAAAGTTTTAAAGAGCTGTAAAATCAGTTCCTACTTCTTAAAATAAGTCTTTATCTGGAAAATAAATTAATCGTTTTGGATCAATTAGATGTATAATATCATTGTCATATTGGCCATATCAGCTAAACAATAAACACTAAAAAAAAAAATTAGCTTACACATTAAGAACCAACCTCAATAGTCCATTGATTGAATTAAAATTACTGTAACTAACAATAAGGTTATCAGAGGTAGCACTAAAAATACAGGATGCATCAAAAAAATTGAATTTAAGACAAACTGATAAATTTTTAGTTTAAGTATGTCCCATACAATATTTTGGACTTGATAAACAAATTATGGTTGAAGGGAAACTATGTAATTTGGTGGGCAGGAACATTTGGATACAATTCAGGGCAGAACAGTGAATTCAATTAAGGAGTAAATTGAACAGAACTTGGTAATGGTAAACTTTGAGTGGGAATAGATAGGAAGAGTTTCAGTTTGGTCATGTGAGCAGAATAGGGGATAGTAAGTTTGACTTAGCTAATGCTATTGGAGTTGTCTTGTGATCTCTAAGAGATGTTTAGTTTTCAACTAGATACATAGGTCTGAAGGTCAGAAGAAATAAGCTGTAATATAAAATTTGTGAGCTACTATTTAGTTGGAAAATGAAGTCCTTGGTGTCTATGTTATCCTCCAGGAGAAATATATAGACAGAAGTAGAGAGGTTTTTGATGGGCTTCAACATCTACTTAGGCAACTTATAAGCCAAGCCTTAATCTTGTTTAACCTATAGAGCTAAGGTATACTATTTTAAATGTATACTAGAGGCACAGGTACACAAAAATTTGTGCACTTGCAGGGGGTCTCTCAGTCTGGCCTGTGCCCTCTTGCAGTCTGGGACCCCTCAAGGGATGTCCACCTGCTGGCTTAGGCCTGCTCCCTGCAGGATCAGGCCTAAGCTGGCAGTCAGACATCCTTCTGGTATCCCGGGAGCCCTCAGGGGATGTCTGCTTGCCAGCAGGGAGCAGGCCTAAGCTGCAGTTGGACATCCTTAGCGCTGCTGAGGAGGCAGGTGAGACTCCACCACTACTGTGCTGGCAGCCATCAGCCTGGCTTGTGTCTGAGCACACTGTGGGACCGCACTGTGGGAGCACACTGGCCACCAGTGGGCAGCTCCTGCATTGAGTAACTTCCCCCGGGTGGTCAGTGTGTGTCATAGTGACCACTCATTACCAGTTGTTCTCCTGTTAGGGTCAATTTGTATATTACCCTTTTATTATATAGACTAGAGGCCTGGTGCATGGGTGGGGGTCAGCTGGTTTGCCCTGAAGGGTGTCCTGGATCAGGGTGAGGGTCTGCTGGGATGCCTGGCCAGCCTGGGTGAGGGGCTGTGGGCCGTTTTCAGGCTGGCCACACAACCTTCAGGGAGGGGGATTCAGCTGGAGTGCCTGGCCAGCCTGGGTGAGGGGCTGATGGAAGTTTACAGGTTGGCCACAGCCTCTTCAGGGTAGGGGTCTGTGCTGGGGTGCCTGGCCAGCCTGGGTGAGAGGCTGAGAGCTATTTTCAGGCTAGCTACACCCACAGGCTGGAAGCAGGTATCTGGGATTTATTTATCTTCTATAATTGAAACTTTGTAGTCTTGAGCAGAGCTCAGGGCCAGCCAGGGCAGTGGGATTCTTGCCTGCCTCCATTTCCAGGGCAACCCAAGCCTCCTGCTGGCTCCAGTTCCATGGCCACTGCCATCTTTGTGACGGAGTTAGGGAGTGATGGAGTGAGAGAGTGATGATTAATTTGCATATTACTCTTTTATTAGATAGGATAACTCACATATATTCTTTTTTAAATGTCATATATTCAGGAGAAAGGAAATACAAAGAAATAAATTTAATTGATTTGACAATAAAAGTAATTCATATATGTTACAGAAAATTTGTACAATATCTAATCTAATAAAAGGGTAATATGCTAATTGCATCACTTTGCTACATCCCAAGTCATGCTCACCAGCCAATCAGAGCAACCCTATGCAAATTAACCCAACCAAGATGGCTGCTGGCAGCCACAGAGCTAGAGTAAACAGGAGGCTTTGTTGCCCTGGCAATGGAGGAAGCCAAGCTTCCTGCCTGCCTTGGCCTCTGCTCAAGGCAACAAAGTTTCCATTATAGAAGATAAATAAATCCCAGATACGTGCTTCCAGCCAGCCTCACTGGGAGCTTGGATCACTGGGGGCCGTGGCCAGCCTGCAAATAGCCATCAGCCCCTCACCTGGATGGCCACACCCTCATGGGGTGAGGTTCCCCACTGGGTGGCTTGGCCAGCTTGCAAACACTCACCCATGCTGGCCAGACACCCAAGCAGGACCCCCCTCCCTGAAGAGGATGTCGCCAGTCTGAAAATGGCCCTCAGCCCCTCACCCAGGCTGGCCAGGAACTCTAGTGAGACTCCCACCCTGATCCAGGTCACCCTTCAAGGCAAACCAGCCAGCCCCCACCCATGCACCAGGCCTCCAGTCTATATAATAAAAGGGTAATATACAAATTGACCCTAACAGCAGAACAACTGGTAATGACTGGTCACTATGACACACACTGACCACCCGGGGAAGTTGCTCAATGCAGGTCTGCCCCTGGTGGTCAGTACACTCCCTCATGGGGAGCTTTGCTCAGCCGCAAGCCAGGCTGGCGGCTGCCAGTACAGCAGTGGTGGTGTGAGCCTCTCCTGCCTCCTCAGCAGAGCTAAGGATGTCAACTACAGCTTAGGCCCGCTCCCTGTTGGCAAGTGGACATCCCCTGATGGCTCCCAGGCTGCCAGAGGGATGTCTGACTGCCAGCTTAGGCCCAATCACCCAGGAAGTGGGCCTAAGCCAGCAGGTGGACATCCTCCAAGGGGTCCCAGACTGTGAGAGGGCACAGGCCAGGCTGAAGGACCCCCCTCCCCAAGTGCACAAATTTTTGTGCACCTGGCCTCTAGTAGAACTATACAAACAATTTTAAAAATTATACAATTCCATACCAGGATGCTGTCACTGTTAACATTTTGGTGGACATATTCCTGGGCTGTCTTATTTATTGACTTAAAAAAATCAATATCAAGTTACTCATGATATGCTTTTTATAATCTGGTTTTTACTTAAATATTAGGTATAGTCTCCCTACATATTAAATGCTCTTCCTGATTATTTTAATGTTGCCATCATATTTGATCTTATAAATTGTGCTATAATGTATTTATGAAAATATGATTGAAAAATGAGGATGCTCATTGAATGACTCAATTTTTTCACAACTCTGCAAATTAAGTAATGACAACAAAATAAAATTTTAGCAAGTAGATAAATTCAAAAATTCAGAATTCATGAATAATGAGGATTGATTGTGTAAGAATAATTCATTTAAGAAGCTACAAAAGAATATCAGAATGGGCTCCCCTTTCCTGGCTCATTATTATGAAAACACCAGACTATACACTTTATGGAGAGGAGTTTTCCATTTCATCTTTTCTCATGTGTTCTAGTAAATTCAACTTACCGTATTTTCCGGCGTATAAGATGACTGGGCATTATAAGACAACCCCCAACTTTTGAGAAGATTTTCCTGGGTTAAAAAGTTGTCTTATATGCCGGAAAATCAGTATGTTCAAGGCATCAGACTTGGCTCTGTATAATGAATTTCATGAAGTGAATGTTATGACTACAAAACAATCACTAAATTTGAATTAGGGATCAAAGATAACCCTTAGCTTTTAAAATGCACAGGTTTGATAAACAGAGAGAAGGAGAAATGAAAGGGGATTTAAAAACTGCTGGCATTCAGACAGACTTCTGTTAGAGTTTTATTTCAAATTCATTCATTCAAGGGCTAAGTGGACACTCAGAAATAATGACTTAGTTCTCCATTTTCTTAAGATTAAAAAAGTAATTGAAATTGAGCAAGTAAATAAACATAATTAAACATACTGTTTATCAAGATAAAGCCTAGAAATGTTGAAAGGTTGGTCATACAAAAGAGCAGTCAATGCATCTTCTCAAAGATGAGAGAGAGAACAAAATCACCTATCCGTAAGTTTTCACAGACTTAAACAAACTGCTACAAGGACAGGTTTTGTTGTTGGTGTTTTTCTCCTTGAATTATCCAGATGGTTTCCTTCTCTATTTTTGATGAGCTGTTTACTTACATGTCCTGACACCTATGACGGCACAATCTCCCAAGTACAAGAGAACAGAGGCTCATAATAACCCCCAGGAGGTAAATACATTTTGAAAATGAGAATATTTTGATGTGGCCCATCTGATGTGGCATTTGACTTAGTCCTCTTAACACATATAAATACCTTTAAGACACCACTGTTTCACAACCAAGCAATCAGTGCAACGAACATGTCTTATCTTCACCGCATCCCATACCCCATCTGGAGGTGTGGGTCATGCTTGTTGTGAAGCTTATGAATAAGGTTGTCATGCATGATGCTTAAGTATAGGTTATGGGGGGGATGTAAACACAACATAAGGAATATAGTCAATAACATTGTGATAACTGTGTATGGTGCCAGGTGGTTACTGGAAATATTTGGGGGAACACTTTGTAAAATATATGGCTGTCTAACCACTGTGCAGTATACCAGAAACCAATACAAAACAACATTGGAAGTTAAAAAGAAAAGAATAGGGTAAGTGCTAATATAGCTTCAAGACCCTGATTTCAATTCTTTTGGATAAATACCCAGAAGTTTCCTCAAATTTGGGGAACTCCATACTGCTTTCCACAGCAGCTGCATTCCCACCAACAGCATGCAAGGGTTCCAATTTCTCCACATCGTCGCCAACACTTGTCTTTTGTTCATGCCAAGTGAAAGAATAAGCCAGTCACAGAGAGACAAATGCTGCATGATTCCATCTATCTGCATCACAAATATGGGTGAGTTCACGAATACAGAATCCATGAATAATGAGGATCGATTGTATAACGATAATTCATTTAAGAAGCTACAGAAGGAAGAATATCAGAGCAGGCTCCCGTTTCCTGACACTGTCCTGGCTCATTATTACAGAAACACTAGACTATGGAAAGGAGTTTTCCACTTCGCCTTTTTTCATGTGTTCTGCTAACTTCAAACTAATAGAACCCAAGAGCGGAATGGTGGTGGCTTGGAATCGGAGCAATGGGAAAGTGGGCAATGACTAAACCAGGGCCATGAAGTGTCAACTAAGCAACCTGACCACGTCCCAGAGTTCTTCTGTACAACACTGTACCTATATTCAACAATACTACATTGCATACTTTAACACTATATCTCATGTTAAGTGTCCTTACTACAATATACTAAAGGTCAGGGTAAGTACATCTCTTGTTCATGTCAATTGGAAATTCCTTTTTAAAAGCTAATTGATAACAGGCTTGTTTTTGAAATACACTAAGCAAACATTCTCCTAAACCCCAAAATATATCTAGAGTTTAGTTTTACAAAAGTCAGAGGTGCATTTGTCCAAAGTTTCACATTAATAAAGTGATTTGTTACATATGTCAATTATACCACAATTTAAAAAAATATTTATTAAGTATTCTTTTCACAGGTCTTTCATTATTTCCATGTATGTAAACCTCAAAAGACAAAATTACACTCATAAGTCTAAGGGAATAATAGTTATACCAACTGTATTTATTTCTTTGTTGAAACCAATTCAACTTTCCTAGACATAAGGTTCAAGATGACTTAGCAAGTCAAATTCAAGAGTCACTTCATAAGGCTTGACCCCTCTACTCTAATTATAACCCCGCTGAAAATCCAGCTCCCCGTGGATCTGCTTAAGATTTTGTTCAAGTTGGTTTTTATGTCAAGACCAGGAAAGAAAGAAATCAAAGAAAATGGTCACTTGACTGCTGTAACAGAAAACATCCAACACTATGTGAAGCAAAGAATGGACTGTTTTCATTTGCCATCTAAGGATGAAAGCATTTGAATTTTTTTTCAGTAATGATTTTTTTATTTGCCAGGAAAAAGGCTTGTGTTTTCATTAGGGATATTGTTGGAAGATCCCTACAAAGAAAAACATCTGCATCATTATCACAACTGTCAGAAAAATCATCCGGCATGCAAAGCTGTAAATGCCACTTGTCAGAGGAGATGCTAACTCATTAAAAATCCCAAACCTGAAAATGAACTAAACTTCACTTAACTTTTGAAAATGACATGCCAGGTTTAATTATAGAATGTAAGAAGTAAGATATCAAAAATGCAACACTTTTATATGAAAACATTTCACAAGACATTTTCTCTCTGGAAGAAAAAACAGGTCAGTTTTATCAACAGGGAAGATAATGTGAACCTGAATGTATGACTTCCGGCATGACAAAAGTCTGCCTTTGTATTTCCATATCCTTCATATGCAATCTTATAAGAACCTAAGTTTTGAAGGTGTGTGTGGGTGGGTGGAGCTTAGAAAGTTTTAATTAGGTTGTGTTTCATTACTACCTACCATCATCAGGTAAGTGCTCTCAATTCAGACTGATGCAAAGAATCTCTTTCTCAACCAGTGATTATTCTATTCATTTTAATCAGAGATAATAGTCAGTATAGCTCATCATTTAAAAAAAACAAACAACAATAATTTTGCCAGGCTGCTGTGGCTCAGTGGCTGAGCACAGACCTGTGAACCAGAAGGTCATGGTTCAATTCCCAGTCAAGGCACATGCCCGGGTTGCGGGCTCAATCCCCAGTGTGGGTGTGCAGAAGGCAGCTGATCAATGATTCTCTCTCATCATTGATGTTTCTATCTCTCTCACCCTCTCCCTTCCTCTCTGAAATCAAATAATATATATATATATTTTAAATCTTCTGATTCCTTGTCTCTTTCTAACTCAATAGTGTCCTCTTTGTATTCTTGCTGCCTATGTAAATGCATATTTTTAGTCTTCCATTTAAAGAACAAGATGGGGTAGTCACTTTTCCCATCTGTTAAGCAAATTACCTCTCTCTATTATAATATTAAGGAAATGACACACTGATATGACCAGTGGCAGGCAAAGCCCATTCATCTGTCCTTTTCCAGTCTTGTTTTCTGAAATGAATGGCACACCCTGCTATCTATGAGACTAGGATGCCTACGTATGCAGCATCTATCTGGCTTTTATCATTTTGCTTGAAGACAAAGTAGGAAATGAAAGTCCAGTCCAACGACTTTGCAGTGAAGAGGATTGGGATCAAGGAGAGGTATGAGTTATCAAGGACATTTCCTCCAAAACCAGCCTTTTTTTCCGGCACCTGTCATATCAGATCATTACGTAGTGTGATCACAAACAGTGTCCTATCTTAGGGTATCAGATATGTCCTCTTGAATTGTATAAGGTGACACTGAGATTCTCAGCAAGATCTGAGTCCACTGCATTGTATTTTATGGAAGTGTGACCAGATAAATGGGCCACTGCCCTCTGGCTCTTAGGTAAGGGGATGAATTGGTAACTTTACTGCTCTGTGATGACTACCCTGAAGAGGTAGATGAGGAGAAGGTCCCCTTCTCAAAATAAGCAGAGGAAACGTTTCTTCTTTAAATTGGTTGAGTCATAGAATTGTTGCCAGGATTCACCGTGAGCTATTAGGTTTGTTGCCCGTGTCTCCTGTGTGAAGTATAAAGTCGCTATGGACTGTTAATTAGCTCAGCAATTTTTCAACCCTTTCAACCCTTTCAGCAATTTTTGTCACTGCAGGCACACCGTGTTTCGCAAGATTTCTTAAAACATGCAGTACCTGAGTGTTTAGACAGAGGCACTGACCTCTTTTCCCTTAGACTGTCAAATTAAAAAAATGACAACAATAGCCATTTATTGTGAATGAATGAAAATTACCCCTACTTTTTTCTGTCAGATTGGCAAAAACTATATATTTTTGGTGTGCCACAGAACTTTAGATATTAGTAGTGTCATGAGATGAAAAGGTTGCAAATCACTGTCTTAGATGGTTTCCTAAATTCAATAATCATGAACCAGGCAAGAAGTTACAATATCATAGGGTCTCTATGATTCGCCAGTGGTTTACAAAAACACCGTGTGTGTGTGTGCGTGTGTGTGTATGTGTGTGTGTTTGGGAGGATTTGCAATAGCTGACACAGATAATAAATCTTCCCTTCTTGATAGTATGTAAAATAGAGACCAATCTTTGTTTCTATTATGTCCACACAATCTTCAAAGAGCAAATTTTATAAAGATAGAAAGGTTGTCTCACTTTTAATCATTTTACATAAATTAAACTTCAGATAATTAAACAGATACAAAGCTTTATAAAAGGAAATAATCAGTAAGACTACCAAGAGTTGTAGGTGCATGATTGCATTTGAATATCGTTCAGTTAGATTGCGAAGGAACTTACTTAGAGTTTCTTCTGAAAACTATTAAAGCATTTTTCTGATTCTTTATTGTTTCTGAGCTGTTGTTTTGTGTTTTGTTTTTAAAAATCTAGTGCAGCTACTCATACAAATAATGGCGTTTTGTTTTGTTTTGCCGTTAAATCCTGTTGTTTCAGATAGGAAGCACTCAGATGGAAATAACAAAAGATAAAATTCAAAATGGCCCAGACCAGATGGCTCGCAAATGTTGCTGCTTAATGGAGTCACCTGGGGACCCTTCAAATACACTGATGTCTGGCTCCCACCCAACATTCTGATCCAATTGCAAATGGGTGAGAGCTGGGCAGCAGGATTTAGAGCTCTCTGGAGTGCAGTAACGTTTGGGAACCACTGGCTCAAGCACTGAGAGTGGCTAATCACAAGAAAATTCAAGGTAAAGTGAATCTAGAGAATTCGTTTAGGTTTAGGGACTTGATCTTGTCATCAAGGCCTCAGGTTTCTCCGCCTCTGAAATGCTCAGGAAGTCAGCTTTGTCTTTGGAGGATTGTTCTCTGTGTGGCCCTCACAGCCTCTCAGGGTCCCAAAAAATCATATCCAGACAGGACAACATCCAGTAGATGTGGTCTCTTTTAAATAGCTACCATATATTTCTCAGAACTAGTCACTGGGATAGCCACTCATTGGCAAGATCTGGGTATTTTGCCCTCCACCCTCAGAACTAATCACTCACTGGGGATTGACACTGTAGCACCTGCCTTCTATTAAACCAGTCAGATTTAGCCTCGGTTGGGGTCACCCTTTCCTGAGTCATGTGGAGTGTAGGGATGAATAGGTAGGGGTTGTGGGCACCTGAATAAAGTCATATTTCTTCCTGTAAGAAAAAAGTCAAAGAAACAGTTTGGTAGGAAATCTAGAACATCTATCTGCTCTCTCCTTTTCTCCACATTCTACTCCATTCCACAGCTTGCCATCTATTTGGATAGATTCCCTCTTACACAAGGCTTCCATGAAATTATTTCTTACACTCCTGACTTCATATGAACATTATGCCCCATAAAAATGGGCAATCATGCCCTAGCCGGTTTGGCTCAGTGGATATAGGGTGTCGGCCTGTGGACTGAAGGGTCCCAGGTTTGATTTCGGTCAAGGCCATGTACTTGGTTGCGGGGCACATCCCCAGTAGGGGGTGTGCAGGAGGCAGCTGATTAATGTTTCTAACTCTCTATCCCTTCCTCTCTGTAAAAAAAATCAATAATATATATATATATATTATTTTAAAAAGAGCAATCATGATGATGTCAGGGCTCAGAGGAATATCAATTGAAAACCTCATTCTCAAAGCATGTCTTAGTGGTACTGGCTTATAGTAAACTAGGGGCCAGGTGCATGAAATTCATGCACTGGGGGAGGGATTCCTCAGCCAAGCCTGCCCCCTCTCACATACTGGGAGCCCTCAGGGGCTGTCCTACTGATGGCTTAGGCCTGCTCCCTGCTCCCCGTGGGGAGCAGGCCTAAGCCACAGTCTGGCCTCCCTTTGTGGGAGGCGACTAGACTAATCAGGGGAAGCCACCAGCCCCATCACCCTGCTGCTTCAACCACTGCCAGTCACTGCAGCCACCAAGGTGTTTTCATCAACATGGACTCCAGTCCCTTCACCATGAAAAAATGACAACGTTCTTTAGGCATTTCAAGATGTGTCTTTCATAGGATATGACATTTCTTCCTTTCTTTTTTTATCCTCACCTGAGGATATGTTTCCATTGATTTTTAGAGAATGTGGAAGAGAAGGGAAAAACAGAGAGAAACAACGAAGTGAGAGGAATACTTTGATTGGTTGCCTCTTGCATGAGCCTTGACCTGGGCCCCCAGCCAGGGAGGAGCCTGCAACCTAAGTACATGCCCTTGGTCAAAATTGAACCCAGACCCTACAGTCAGCAGGCTGAGGCATTATGCATTGAGCCAACCCGGCTAGAGTAGGATATGACATTTCTTAGCCCTCCATCAGCAGACCTTCTTTTTTTTTTTTTTCTCCAAGAATGTGGTGGAAAAACCCTAGATTGCCTTTTTGGATTCTTATTACCCAAGTTACTAAGAATATTACCAGTGGCATACAGGGAGCTTAGCCAATGAGCAGTAAAAAAAGGTGTTTCCTCTGTAGTTCACTCTGATCACTGGCTCCATCCCTGCCACTCCAATCCCAGCTCCACCCTGCCCAGGCCTATAACCTCTGGCCAAGGATGCAGGCCTGGGCAGGGGACTCCCCAAGCCCTTCCAATTGCCGGCTTCACAGAGCCCAGGCCTCTGTGATCACCAGCTCTGACCCTGCCCCCTGCCATCGCCAGCTCTGCCCTTGCCCCACTGGCAGCCTCTGACCAAGGCTGTGCGCCTGGGCAGGGGACCCCAAGACTCTTGCATTGCCAGCTCTACCCCTGCCCAGACCCCTGTGATCGCAGGCTCTACCCCTGTACCTTGGATCACCAGCTCTGCCCCTGCCCAGGCCTTGAGATTGCCGGCTCCATCCCTGCTCCACTGCAGTCTCTGGCCAAGGCTTCAGGCCTGGGCAGGGGACTCCCAGACCCATGCTTTGCCAGCTCCACCAGTACCCAGACCCCTGCAATTGCAGGCTCCACCCCTGTCCATCCAATCACTGGCTCTGCGGAGCCCAGGCCCCTGCAATCTCCAGCCTTGCCCCTGCCCAGCCTGAGGCCTCTGGCCCAGGCCTTATGCCTGGGTAGGACACCCTCATACCCCTTCAATCACCGGCTCTGCCCCTGCCCCCTCCAATCACCAGCTTCACCCTTGCCCATTCCTGAGGACTCTGGCAAAGGCCTCTGGCCTGGGCAGGGGACCTCCAGATCCCTATGATCACCTGTCCACCCCTCAGGCCCCCCTGCTTCCCCCCCTTCTGCCACCTCCTGCCTGGCTAACAGGCCTAACCACTTTGGCGGTGGGGCTGAGCCAGACTGGACGCCTCCATCTTTTGCCTATGGGCGCTGCCATCTTGTGGCCATGGGGTTGGCCATCTTTGTGACAGAGTGATGCCTAATTTGCATATTACTGTTTTATTAGATAGACATAGATTATTTTTAATGGACAGTTTACCAGTATTTGTAACCCATCCTCCGCAGGCCTAGAAATGTGTAAAACTTTCTTCAGCAAGTTTTTTTAAAATATATTTTATTGATTTTTTTACAGAGAGGAAGGGAAAGGGATAGTTAGAAACATCGATCAGCTGCCTCTTGCACACCCCCTACTGGGGATGTGCCCGCAAGTAAGGTACACGCCCTTGAGCGGAATCGAACCTGGGACCCATGAGTCCACAGGCCGACACTCTGTCCACTGAGCGAAAACGGCTAGGGCCAGCAAATTTTTTAAAAATTTATCTTTATTGTTGAAAGTATTACAGATACCCCCTTTGTTTGTTTGTTTGTTTGTTTTCCCCATTGACCCCTCCATCCCGCTCCTGTCCCTCTCAGGCCTTCATCACTCTTTTGTCTTCACCATGGCCGGCAAGTGTTTCATATTACAAGTGTAACATATCCGTAGTGTTTCTATTTACATTTGAGGATTTACAGTCCACATAAGAATACTTATTCCTGAAGTGTTACTACACTGACAGCAAAGCAAAGGGAGAGCTGGAAGCAGCTAGTTTAGGCCTCCTGCAGCAAAATAATGGACGGATGATTAGCAACCTGACTGCACCTTGGTGGAGTTTCTTCTCCCCAATAGTGCTGATGTTGCCCCCAGAGGGATGTCTGACTGCCAGCTTAGGCCTAATGTCCTGAGGAGCGGGCTTAAGGCAGCAGGTGGACATACCCTGAGGGGGTCCCAGACAGCAAGAGTGCACAAGCCAGGCTGAGGGACCCCCCAAGTGCACAAATTTTTGTACACTGGGCCTCTAGTTTAATCTAATAAAAGAAAAGCATGCAAATTGACAGCACCTCTGCTATGCCCCAAGCCATTCCCACCAGTCAATCAGAGCAACCATATGCAAATTAACCCAACCAATGGCAGCCGGCAGCCATGGAGCTGGAGCAAGCAGGAGTCTTGATAGCCCAGGCAATGGAGGAAGCTAAGCTTCCCGCCTACCAGGACTGGCTGTGGCCTCCGCTCAAGGCAACAAAGTTTCAATTATAGAAGATAAATAAATCCCAGATACCTGCTCCCAGCCAGCCCTGCTGGAAGCTAGGATCACTGAGGAACATGGCCAGTCTGCAAACAGCCATCAGCCCCCCATTAAGGATCGCCACACCTTCATGGGGTGATGGTCTCCCCACTGGGGGGCTTGGCCAGCCTGAAACCAGTCCTCAGCCCCTCACCCAGGCTGTTCAGGAAACTCAGTAGGGACCCGAACCCTGAAAGGACTGTGGGCAGCCTGAAAATGGCCCTCAGCCCCTGAGGGCTCCCGGGCTGGCCAGGCATGCCAGCAGGTGGACATCCTCTGAGGGGTCCCAGACTGCGAGAGGGCACAGACCGGGCTGAGGGATCCCCCGAGTGCATAAATTTTTGTGCACCGGGCCCCTAATCCTATCTAATAAAAGAGTAATATGCAAATTGGCCATCATAAGATGGCTGTCCCCACATAGTCAAAGATGGCTGTCCCCATGTGGTCAAAGATGGCCAACACAAGATGGCCAGCAAAGGAGGGCAGTTGGGAGGGACCCAGGCCTGCAGGGGAGGGCAGTTGGGAGGGACCCAGGCCTGCAGGGGAGGGCAGTTGGGAGGGACCCAGGCCTGCAGAGGAGGGCAGTTGGGAGGAACCAAGGCCTGCAGGGGAGGGCAGTTGGGGGGGGATCCAGGCCTGCAGGGGAGGGCAGTTGGGGGGACCCAGGCTTGCAGAGGAGGGCAGTTGGGGGAACCCAGGCCTGCAGGGGAGGACAGTTGG
>PVJC01031187.1:0-20743 GCA_004026665.1 Murina feae | reverse complement strand
TTTGGCCATCAACAACTGCTTTCTACTCACAGCAATGGGGTATGACCGCTATGTCGCCATCTGCAAACCTTTGAGGTACACAGTCATCATAAACAAGAAAGTGTGTGCCCAGCTGGTTTGGGGGTCCTACAGCATTGGCCTGCTTGTGGCCATAATTCAGACTTCCTCTGTGTTCAGTCAGCCCTTTTGTGGTAAAGAGGTGGCCCATTATTTCTGTGACATCCGCCCAGTTATGAAACTCTCCTGTGCTGACACCAACCTACATGATATAATTACTTTTATCATCAGCTCCCTTGTCATTGTGGTGCCCATGGGTTTGGTCTTCATCTCCTACATCCTTATCATCTCCAGCATCCTCAAGATTGCCTCAAGTGAGGGCCAAAAGAAGGCTTTTGCAACTTGTGCCTCTCACCTCATCGTGGTCGTTGTCCACTATGGCTGTGCCTCCATTGCCTACCTCAAGCCTAAGTCGGAGAACACCAGAGATCAGGACCAGTTGATCTCAGTGACCTACACCATCTTCACTCCTCTCCTTAACCCTGTGGTGTACACTCTGAGAAACAAGGAGGTCAAGAACGCCCTTTACCGCGCTGTCAGCAGAAGCCTCTTTCCTAGGATCTTGGGTAGTTGACATATAACCTGTCATACTCTGGGTATTTTTGCAATCTGAAAAAAAAAGATCTTACTCTAATTTTTGTATGTATCTGTCCAGTTTTCCCATCACCGATTGTTGGGCGACTGCGTTTACCCAATTGTATATTCTTGCATCCTTTGTCACAGATTACTTAACCATATGGGTGTGTGGTGATTTTTCTTCTGCCCTCCCTATTCTGTTCCATTGATTGATGTATTAGTTTTCATGCCAGTACCATGTTTGATTACTATGGCCTTGTAGTTTAATTTGAGATCAGGTAGCGTCATACCTCCAGTTTTGTTCTTTCTCAATATTGCTGTGCTGTTCAGGGTCTTTTGTGGTTTCATGTAAATTTTAAGATTATTTGTTTTAGTTCTGTGATAAATTCCTTAGGCATTTTGATAGAGATTGCATTGAATCTATAGATGCTTTGGGTAATATGGATATTTTAATGAGGTTAATTCTTTTTATCTGTGGGCATGGTATATACTTCCATTTGTTTGTATCTTCTTAAATTTCTTTCTTCAATGTCTTATAATACTCTGAATACAGGTCTTTTACTTTCTTGGTTAAATGTATTCCTAGGTATTTTTTTGGTGCAATTGGAAAAGTGATTGTTCTATTAATTTCTCTTTCTGGTTTTCATTGGTGTAGAAAATGCAAGCAGCCTTATCCAGTTTGGCTCAGTGGATAAGGCGTCAGCCCATAGACTGAAGGGTCCTGGGTTTGATCTTGGTCAAGGGCACATACCTCCATTGCAGGTTAGATCCCCAGCCCTGGTTGAGGAGTGTGTGGCAAGCAACCAGTTAGGCAAACAGAACCTTTTTCTGTTTTTCTCCCTCTCTTTTATTCTTTCTAGAAATCAATGGAAAGATATCCTGGGGCGAGGATTAACAAAAAATATTCAACTAATTTCTGAATATTAATTTTGTATTCTGCTAGACCACTTTCTTACACCATTACAAGAATAAACTCAAAATGGATTAAATATTTAAATGTATGACACCAAACCATAAAGCCCTTAGAAGAAAACAGTAAACTTTCTGACATAGCTGTCAGTAATATTTTTTTTGAATATGTTTCCTCAGGCAAGAGAAACAAAAATAAAATAAACACATGAGATTACATCAAACTAAAAAGTTTTTGCACAGCAAAGGACACCATCAACAAAGTAAAAAGCCAACTTACTGAATGGAAGAAAACATTTTCCAGTGATACAAATATTTGCCAGTGATGGAATTCATATTCAATATGTAAAAAGAACTCATAGAACATATCTGTAATAAATGAATGAACAATCCAATTTTAAAATGGGTAGAGGAACTGAATAGACATTCCTTAAAGAGGACATGCAGATGGGCAATAAACATATGAAAAGATGCTCAATATTAGTAATCATCAGAAAAAAGTACATTAAAACCACAATGAGAAATCACTACACACCTATCAGAATAGTTATTATCAATAAATCAACAAACAATAAGTATTGGTGAAGATGTGGATAAAAGGGAACTCTCATGCATTGTTGATGGATTTGCAAATGGTGCAGCCTCTATGGAAAACAGTTTGGCTGTTCTTGCAAATTAAAAATCAAACTGCCTCATAGCCCAGCAATTATACTCTGGGTGTTCATCTGAAGAAATCCAAAACACGAATTTGAAAAAACATATTCATCCCCATGTTCATTGAAGCATTATTTACAATAGCCAAAATATTTAAGCAACTCTAGTGCTCATTAATAGATGAATGGATAGAGAAGTGGTACATATACTATCTAATAAAAGAGTAATATGCAAATTAGGCATCACTCCATTGCAAAGATGGCTGCTCCCATAGCCACAAGATGGCAGCACCCAGTCCAGCTCAGCCCTGCCACTGAAGTGGTCAGGCCTGTTATCCAGGCAGGTGGCAGGAGAGGCGGGGGGCCCAAGAGGCGGAACAGGTGATCAGAGGGGGCTGGGGGGTCCCTTGCCCAGATCAGAGGCCTTTGCCAGAGGCCTCAGGCATGGGCAAGGGCAGAACAGGTGATCAGAGAGGGCAGAGGCAGAGCCAGTGATCAGAAGGGTAAGGAGGGTGCCCTACCCAGGCATAAGGCCTGGGCCAGAGGTCTCAGGCCTGGGCAGGGACAAGGCCAGAGATTGCAGGGGCTTGGGCCCTGCAGAGCCAGTGATTGGAGGGGCAGGAGTGGTGATCTAAGGGGTCTGGGCACCAGTGGAACCAGCAAAGCAGGGGTCTGGGGGTCCCCTGCCCAAGCCTGTAGCCTTGGCCAGATGCTGCAGTGGGGCAGGGGTGGAGCCCATGATTGGAGGGGCCTGGGGGTCCTCTGCCCAGGCCTGCAGCCTTGGCCAGAGGCTGCCAGTGGGCAAGGGCAGAGCCGGTGATGGCAGGGGGCAGGATCAGAGCTGGTGATCTCAGAGGCCTGGGCTGTGTGAAGCTGGCTATCGCAGGGTACTGGGGGTGGAGCTGGGATTGGAGGGGCAGGGGTAGAGCCAGTGATCAGAGTGAACTACAGAGGAAACACCTTTTCTTACTGCTCATTGGCTAAGATCTCTGTATGCCACTGGTAATATTCTTAGTAACTTGGATAATAAGAATCCAAAAAGGCAATCTAGGGTTTTTCCACCCTAGAAATGAAGAGAGAAAAAATGAAGGTCCACTGCAGGAGGACTAAGAAATGTCATATCCTGTCCCAGCCGGTTTAGCTCAGTGCGTAATGCCTCAGCCTGCCGACTGCGGGGTCTGGGTTCAATTCTGACCAAAGGCATGTACCTAGGTTGCAGGCTCCTCCCTGGCTGGGACCCAGGTCAGGGCTTAAGCAGGAGACAACTAAAGTGTTCCTCTCACTTCGTTGTTTCTCTCTGTTTTTCCCTTTTCTTCCACATTCTCTAAAAATCAATGGAAACATATTCTCAGGTGAGGATAAAAAAAAGAGAGAGAGAGAAAGAAATGTCATATCTTATGAAAGACACATCTTGAAAATGCCTAAAGAAAGTTGTCATTTTTTCATGTTGAGGGGACTGGAGTCCATGTTGATGAAAACACCTTGGTGGCTGCAGTGACTAGCAGTGGCTGCAGCAGTGGGGTGATGGGGCTGGTGGCTTCCCCTGATTAGCTTGGTCACCACACACAAAGGGAGGCCAGACTGTGGCTTAGGCCCCCTCCCCAAGGGGAGCAGGGAGCAGGCCTAAGTCGTCAGTAGGACACCCCCTGAAGGCTCCCAATATGTGAGAGGGGGGCAGGCTGAGCTGAGGAATCCCCCCTTCCAGTACACGAATTTCATGCACCAGGCCCCTAGTACTAGTATAAAATGGAATAATACTTAGCCCAAATGAAAGGATCTAAAGGGTAATATACGAAGTGAAATAAGTCAGAGAGAGAAATACAAATGCCATATGATTTCACTTATATGTGGAATCTAAATAAGTAAATCCTATCTAATAAACTAATAATATGCAAATTGACCATCACAAGATGGCTTCCCCATGTGGTCAAAGATGACTGCCACAAGATGGCCAGCAAAGGAAGGTAGTTGGGAGGGATCCAGGCCTGAAGGGGAGGGCAGTTGGGGGGGACCCAGATCTGCAAGGGAGGGCAGTTGGGGAGGACCTAGGCCTGCAGGGGAGGTCAGTTGGGGGGGACCAGACTGGCAGAGGAGGACAGTTGGGGGAACCATCCTGGCAGGGGGAGGGCATTTAGGGGCAATTAGGCCGGCACAGGAGCATTAGGCGTTGGTCAGGCTGACAGGGTAGTGGTTAGGGGCAATCAGCGGGTAAGAGTTTGGGAGCTAGCAGTCCTGGATTGTGAAAGGGATATCTGACTGCCTAAATGGGCAGTTGGATATCCCTCAAGGGGTCCCAGATTGGAAAGGGTGCGTGTTGTACTGAGGAGCACCACCCCCACCCCCCACTCCCACTCCGTGCACAAATTTCATGCACCAGGCCTCTATATATAAATAAATAAATGAAAGGGAAACCCATAGACACAGAGAACAAACGAATGGTTACCAGATGGGAGGAGGGCTTGAGGACTGGGTGAAAAGGTGAAGGGATTAAAAGGACAAATTGTCAATTACAAATTGGTCATTGGGTTGTAAAGTACAGCATAGAGAATATAGTCAATAATCTTGTAATAACTATATGTGGTGTCAGGCAGGCATTAACCTTATAAGATTCACAAAGTATATAAATGTCTAATCACTATGTTGTACCCCTGAAACGAATATAACATTGAATGTCAACTGTAATCGAAAATTTTTTAAAAAATAGATTCTCCACCAATAAGACAGTTGCAAAATTTGGTGGTAAGACTGCATCAAAGAATCAAGAGTGTCCCTGACTTGAATTTTTTTTTATCATCACTCTCCTAAGCCTTTTATTAATCTCATAGATTACCAGTTTTATTGAAGCTCATATAAGGGCTGTTTCCTTGGTGAGTCTTGAATGTTTACATGTTCATAAGAAACTTGTTACATCCGGCAACTGAATTTCTCTGCAGTTATATGTGCTTTGTACCGAGTGATGCATAAGCTCTGCTGTACTCACAGTGTAGGGAGATCTGAAGATATTTTCTGAAATTAAATTTATTAACTGCACCTCTCAACCAGCTCTGGCTGTCTCAGATTTGAAAATTAGCCCATGACTTTCGGTCTTTCCTGTGTGGAACCTGAGCTGGTACCCTAGTCTTGCCTTGACCCTCGTCATTTCTACATAGTTGGACTCATTTTCTGTGAACAATTGGGTGCCTAGTTTAAACTCAAGTTTAAACACTGTCTAAACAAGTCTGGGAATCTCCCAGTTCCTCTTGTTCTTGCTTTCTAAAGCGGAAAATTGTACCGATATGTGAAAAATGTTTGAGACTTTAGGATTATTTGGCCTTGAGCAAAGTGAAGCAGAACTCACCAAATGACTGCTGGTACACAAAGGGCTGATGTTTAAAAATAACACTAATAATCCATACCCGCCACCCATCGTCCTCCTCCTGCTTAAAGACAGTCCAAACCTGCACTGTAAGATGCATTGAAAGTGCATGTCAAACCCAGGTCTTGAGAATCCCTGATAGCAGAGGGCCAATAAGGAGACATCCGTGTTTACGGAGCGCTGCCTGGGGGAAGGTTTGCCTCCTCAGAACAGCTCTCTCCAGCCTGAGAGTGAGTGTGAAGAGGACCTTTCGGAAAGTTTTCCGTTGCCTTTCTCTGGGTTCCCTGGGAACACTTCCCAATCTTTTCTTGGTAGGTTCAAGGGAAACACTCTTACAACCCTGCTTCTGATCAAGCCCCATTTGAGGTTCTGGCTTTGGGAGTGCTGCCGACTACAGTAACCTATTCCTGAAAGCCTCTGCCAACAGTGATGCTATTTTTACAGATGGTTGATTTGTTGCATACAGAACCCTCTAAGACCTCCTGCAGTTGTGCAGGGCCTTACAAGATTGGCACCCATATGGGGAGCAGTGTGTTCCCCTTGGATCCTGCCGCTGGATAATGCAGAAAATTATGGCATGATTCACCCACATGAATCGAAAGACCTACCTATGTCTTGTTTTCTATTTGTTTTTACTTATTGTCATTATTGAAAGTACTAGAGGCCCGGTGCACAAAAATTTGTGCACTTGGGGTGGGGGGGTCCCTCAGCCCAGCCTGCGCCCTCTCGCAGTCTGGGACCCCTCGGGGGATGTCCACCTGTTGGCTTAGGCCCACTTTCTGGGGGATTGGGCCTAAGCTGGCAGTCAGACATCCCTCTGGCAGCCCAGGACCCCTCGGGGATGTCCACTTGCCAGCAGGGAGCAGGCCTAAGCTGCAGTTGTACATCCTTAGTTCCGCTGAGGAGGCAGGAGAAGCTCCCACCACCACCGCTGTACTAGCAGCCATCAGCCTGGCTTGTGGCTAAGCAGAGCTCCCCCTGTGGGAGCACACTGACCACCAGGGGCAGCTCCTGCATTGAGTGCCTACACCCTGGTGGTCAGTGTGTGTCATAGTGACCAGTCATTCCCAATGGTTTTGCTGCTAGGATCAATTTGCATATTACCCTTTTATTATAAAGAATTACAGATGTTCCCCTTTTCCCCCTAATATCCCCTTCATGCCACTTCTTCCCTCTCCCCAAGCCTTCTGTTCATGGGTTATGCGTATATGCATATAGGTTATTTGGCTAATCTCTTCCTTCCACCTCTCCCCCCTTCCCTCTGAGATCTGTTAATCTGTTCCATGATTCCATGTCTCTGGGTCTATTTTGTTCATCAGTTTATTTTGTTCATTAGATTCCACATACAAGTGAGATCATGTGATACTTGTCTTTCTCTAACTGGCTTATTTCAGTTAGCATAATACTCGCCAAGTTCCTCCATGCTGCCTCGAAGGGTAAGAAATCCTTTTTCACTGCTCCATAGTATTCCACATAGTGTTCTATGTGTCAATGTACCATAGCTTTTTTATCCATTCCTTTATTAATGGGCACTTAGGCTGTGTCTGTGTCTTGGCATTTGAGCACATTTTGTAGAGCTAGCTGCTGCAGGAACCATCTCTTCCCATATTTAGCGTCTGCGGTATCTCTGGTACACTGAGCACATTCACTGATTCAGATGCCAGTCTACTTCAAAATAGTGTGAGATGAAGACTCCATGGCTCAAGGCAGAGAGGAGACCTAGTGCTCATGATCTTAAGGATAAAATGGCAAAGTTTTCTGTAAAGGAGCTTCTGGAGGTTGGGTTAAGATGAAGCCCTTCGTTTGGAAAGAGGACATTGGTTAGGACATTAAGAGCTCAATGAATGTGTCTGTGAAGATGGATAGCTGAGCCCATCTCGGGAGGGCATGGAAAAGTGCTTGGATACTATGTTATCACCTAAATTTATGATTTCCAAACCTGACTATTTATTTTTAAATATATTTTTGTTGATTTCAGAGTGTAAGAGAGAGAGAGAGAGAGAAACATCAATGATGAGAGAGAATCACTGATCGGCTGCCTCCTCCACACTCCACACAGGGTATCGAGTCCGTAACCTGGCCATGTGCCCTGACTAGGAGTGGAACCATGACCTCCTGGTTCTTAGGTCAACACTCAACCACTGAGCTCTGCCAGCTGGGCCTGACTATTTATAAACATGATATTTGTTTCTTTGTTGCCAATAAAAACTTTGTAAGTTGCTGTACCCATTCTTTCATTTTTGTTTATTACACATTAGAAGACTTTAAT
The DNA here is from genome assembly GCA_004026665.1 of Murina feae. Classification (NCBI taxonomy): domain Eukaryota; kingdom Metazoa; phylum Chordata; class Mammalia; order Chiroptera; family Vespertilionidae; genus Murina; species Murina feae. Next base: position 12,924 of record PVJC01031187.1, on the reverse strand, counting down.
GTTCAAGAACATAGGGGTCATGTATATTTCCTCCTTATAGCTTACTCTCCATCATCTATCACTATGATTAATTTATAGTAAGGGCCCTAAAACTACTGATGGAAAGAACTAACCTGGGTTTTTTCAAGTTGATTAGAATTAATAAAGTTGTGTGAGTTAAGTCTCCCAGGTGCAAACAACCAAAACCACTGTAAGTAGTTGTAGTCTATATCCACTAACTATGCTGCATGATAAACCACCTCAAAACTCAGTTTTTAAAACAGTAAACATCTATTTAGTTCAGAGTCTGTGGGTTGCTTTGGGCTTAGTGATTGTTTTGATTTCAGAGGGTGATTAACAGCAAGTCAGCTTTTGGACAATAACATAATGTGAGTCAGAAACGGGGTGATGGGAATTAAAGCATTTTAAGATCCTTGTCTTGCTTCTATAATTTTAAATTGGCTTAAATAAATCTTGATTTTTCATTTTTAATTTTAAAACTCTATAATAACATTACATCAAAAATTTCCTAAGGAATGTTTTTTAAATCATTTTCACAGTGCATTTTGTATAATATTAAATAAGTTATTTTCCATAAAATATCTTACTTTATATTGATATATTACAGCTCAGGTAAGTTAATTTTATTGAAGTCTTTAATAATATCCATGACACATACCTGAAGAAGACAAATTTGACATATCCACATTCAGTAAGTGCTCCACATTATTGAATTAAAATAACTGACAGAACATAATTTATGGACATATTCAAATGGCATTTTAAAAACCACATTTCACTTAGGGATAAGTAAATATTCATTAAAATAAAGATAGAAATGAAACTATTTTTGTTATATCAGAAATATACAAAAATACCTTTAATGATTTGAATTATGTTTCTGATATTGAGAGCCTAAAACACACACACACACACACACACACACACACAACTGTTTTGTAAATAATATTTATTTACAAGTTTGCAAGCTTATTTTCCAAGTAATTATTTTTCAGAGTCTAATTAAGTGCTAAAGATATCTTGATGTGCTATAGAATATTTATTAGATTGGGATCTCTTGGACAACCAATATGAATAAAATTCAAAAATTGAGAACATGTAGAGTTAAAACAATACCCTATGTTTATAAATACAGACATGTGTATTAATGTATAAACATGTAAAAGAATAATACACATATACTCAATAGACTGTTGACCTCTGAGGAAGGAGAACATAAGGAAAGGGATAGGATGGGTATGAGTTTCTGATTGTATCCATAAATGTTATTATTTTAAAAAGAGAAGTAGGAAACAGTTATGACAAATTGGCATGGCAAATGCATGGTAATTGATACATAATTTTATAACTTTTCTCTACTGACTTATAAATTTAAATTTTTCACACTCATTATTTTTAAAAATAATCAGGTGAATTCTGAGTGATCATTTTTTGTTCCTCATTAATGTGTTATACTTCAACATGAATGTTCCTTGTGATCCATGACTTTAACCAATGACTTATGATTATAAATGAAGCAAATGTATGACTAAGGGGGGGGGAATGTAAAATGGTACAGTGGTAAAAACCACCGACTTTGTTTGCAGTGATAAAGTCGGAGTGGCTGAGTCATAAGCAGGCACTTCTGATTTCCACTAAGTACCAGACCTGCTCAATTGATTTCCACTGTAAGTTCGATTTTAAAGGAACATGATCAAGAAATAGAGGGCCTCTTCTTCCTCCCCCAGCTTCCATGTCAGAACCGACAGCTGACCTGCATAGTACATGATTTCAGTTTTCTGATAAGATACTAGTCCTTCATATTTTGATATTATCCCAAGACCTGGAAACACAGATAGTAAATGTCAAAGAGCCTGTACCCTCATGAAGACATGGAGCCTGCTTCTAACGTGTCCAAGCTTCCTTGGGTAAAAGTAGGAAATTGGAAGTATGAGCGATGGGGCCACGACAACAGGTGAAAGAAGAGAACAAGGAGTAAAAAGCATTCTTTCTTTATGTTTATGTATTTTATCATCTAAATTTGACTCCTGTCAGCTAGAAAAAAAGACTTTGTCCCTGAAAGAAGAGGGTAAGAAGTCAGGTGGTGAGTTTCTCCCCTTTGCTGGAACCTCTCCAGTCCTTTGAGAATATTTTCAGTTCTCAGTATTCACATAGGAGAGAGGCGTTAGGTCAGGTAGGTACTGAGTCCAGTTGGGTGAAATATTGCAACCGATAGAAATGGGGAGAGACAGGGTGTCTTTTAAAGGAGGAAAAAATTGGGGTGAAGAAAGGAAGAAAGAAAGAAAGAAAAATTGGAGAAATGATTTTTCAAGCACCAGAGATTCCTAGGACCAGAGAACGGAGAGTTGGCTTGGTTACTAGATGGGAACACTCTTAACTCTAGTTTAAGAGAATGAGAAATGGTCTGGGGCCTTGTTGGTTCACCAATTGTCCTCTGTACACAGAAGGCAAGGAGACACCAAAGAAAGAGGCAGAGCACTCCGGATCGGTAGGTGGCAGATTTAATAAGCAACTTATATGTGAGGCTTGTCTTGGGTGGGTCTCCACGCCACCCATCAGAATTTTAAAAGTTTAGCAGTTTTAACCGGGTTCAGTCATCTATCCTGGCCAGACGGTCTCAACAACACCTTACCCTCTCCTGGCTGTGTCCCTGGAACAGCTCCCATTGTGTGAGTGGTAAGCAGAGTACACATTCCAAGGACAAAAGAGGAAATGAGGAGTTAGCCCAGGTTCAGCTCATGAGTTCCCTCAATTACCTCCTTCAAAACTCCTCCCCTTATGACTGGGTCAAACAATCTTACATCCGCCCCCCCCCTCCCTTCCACAATACCCTTGGCTATCAGCAAGAGGTTTCACTAGAATGAAGGTGGCTGATTTGGCTGCCCTCTGGCTACACTAGCAGCAGACGCCACAGGAACAATATAGGTGCATGCAAGAGAAAATAGATTAAGACAATGATTCCCCAGTAAGTAACTTTTTTTCCCTAGCAAAAGCCCCATGATCCAACCACTGATTTAAGTCCACTAGGCCAGAGGTCAGATCACTCAGGGTGTTTGCTTGTGTCCTCATGTAATTTAATAAATGTAATGATATACTAGCAGACTCATCAAGCATTCTATTTGCGTAATGGCACAGCTTCCTCCTTGTGAGGCAGTAATAATGGACATTATATAAAGGCTATTGTATTTGGGAGAACACTTTTTCTCATTGGAGACATTAGATGTCTCATTAGAGACATTTCAGAGTTTAGTAAGGACTGGCTTTGCTGGCTGTCATGTAAGGTTTGCTGGGGAATTTAGTAAGCGCTTTTATGTGTGCTATAAAGTTTCCCAGGACTTTGGAGAGGACACATGACCGTACCAATGGAAAGGAGAATGTGCTCACCTTCTCGGGAGGAGAGGGAGGTTGGCAGCTTTAGGAACATGAGCTGGTTATATATGCCATACATGTTGGCCAGAGAAGACCCCATGCCAGACCAGAGCCTCCACATTCTCTCTTCTTTCAATGCTATATGTTCCATTACAAGTGTAGTATGTTTCAAAAAGTCTAGTTTATGTCAGGACAAAGGAATCTCAGTGGAGATTGAGTAGTTTTCCTGGGGTGTACAGTCACTCACCCAGCCTGGTGAGACGTCTCATTGAAAATTTCCGTAGACAACACCTCTTTCAGGCATGATGGGGCTTGGTGTTCTCATCAGTATAGTACATTGATCTACAGTGAGAGTCAGAGCAATGGCTGTCTCTCAAGGCTTCCATGTAGTATGGTACTGGGTCAGCGAACATACCCAGTCTGGAACGTGAGACAACACGCCTTACTGGTTGTTCATGCAGAGGTATTAAAGCCTGGGACAGTATTTCAGTCTACCCAGCCAAGGTGGTTTTATCTGTTAGTAATTTAATAAGCTGCTTTAAAAGTCCATTCTGTTTCCATTCACCCAAATGCTTGTGGATTATAGGGAGATGGGAACTCAATTTAGTGTCACGTTCTTTTGACCAGTCTTACACATCAAGACCATTAAAATGGGACTTCCCTGTCCCGGTCAACCACTATCTAATTGAGGAGGTTGTCCATATATGGCGCTACATGGTACTTAGCTCCTCTGACCCCCTAATGATATCAGCCTGGTTTACTCCACAGCGGGGAGAATTTGGGTTACACCAGACATGGTGTCTGCACAGCCAAGACATATTTAGGGAACCTCACTTGAAGATAGGGCACCAATACAATCAATTTACCAATCGTCACCAGTTGGGAGCTCCTAGGGGAATGGCTCCAGACTCCTTTGGCAATTGCCTTGAGTGTTGTTTAGAAAACATAGAACATGTTTTTACTACATTAATCAAGTCACTGTGTTTCAAGGGCAATACAACATCCTTGGCAATATGAATGTTAAGGTATGCACCCAATTTGCTGTATCTATTGAAGAGTCAGTTGCTAGGGAATCAACTTCCTGATTGTCAGGGGGTGTCAGCGACTTACAAGCTGGGGCATGGAAAACAGTGAGGGTTGCCTCAGACTTTTTCAGGAAAACCTCAATTATCTTTCCATATATCCTGGCCCCACAAGGGCTTATTCATGGTCATCCACCTCTTGGCTTTCCATTGTCCAAGCCATAGGGTTAATCCCTTTAGAACAGCCCAATTGTCAATGGAAGTTGACTTTGTCCACCTGGAACTTGGTCTTAAAGATTCCAGAAGTCAAGACATGGCAGAGAAGCAGGTCCTAAAACATAATCAAGGTCAATGGATCTCACCCAAACCAACCAATCTAGGGCAAAACTCACACCAAAATCACCAATCTAGAGTAAAACTCTTGACAAGCTTGAGGACTTCTGTGTACTGGAGACAGAGTCAACCTGCTGCTTGATGACATCAAAGTTGTCCATGAAGAGGTATTAAAGCTTGGGACAGAAAGCTGGGAGGAGAAGGAAGACACACAATAGTGTTGAGGGTTGTCAATTTGCCCAATATTCCCACCTCTCTACCACGACAACCTAATGGAAATCACCACCCCACAGTCTATGGGAATTCTGCTTGTGTTGGTTACATTTATCACTTGAAGCTTATGCCTTAGAGTGGTTAGAGCAAACAGAACTTGAGATAAATATATTTGGCTGCGCAATAAATCTCCCAGGACACCTGGCCTATAGCTGCAGTCTGAAGTCAGGCCTATCAGACTGTGTGCCTTTGATAATGACTAAGTAAATCGCCTTAAATGTAAAATTGTTTGGCTTTGACTACAGTGGTGGGTAGTTTGAAAATTGTATACTTTCTCATCTCTCACCTTGGATTTCCCCAGCAAGGGAATAATGAAAGTGAGATGTTTGAGTTACTCAGCAGGGTTATTCCTTCCTTCTGCCTTTTAAGACTCTCACTCATTAAGGAAAATAAAAGAGGTTGACACACAGGGACCTTTTTGCCCTGACCACACACCCTGAACAGGAAATACACACAGTGTTCCTTTCTGGTCTGTTTGGTCCATGAAATAAAACAGCCCAGAGATGAAATTTATAGTTTTTTAAAAAACCTCAGGGCATCCAGGTTATGGGTCCTGACATAGCAGGGAGGAGGTTCAGGGGGGCTCGAGTCTCAGGGACTCCTATGACTGACCCGAAAGCTTGACATGGAAAAGTTTTCCACCTCCTCTCTCCCAACATGACTTTGTGCCAGGGTCCATGAGTAATTAATTACCAGCCAAACAGTCCCAAGTTCAGGGCACTGAATTCCGCCCACTGGCTGCTGCATTTTATCCTGTTTCCAGGAACCTGAACTGGAGGCATCAACAGGAATGTTCCCCGATCTCTCTGTACAGGCCCCCGGGGTTGCTACAAGAATAGGAGTGGGGCATACACCACCGAGCCCCGCAGCACCTGATGTCCAGACAGAGCGAACTGATGAAATGTGCTCCTCTGCTGAGTGTGGCACGCACTTGTTACAGTAGGGAGCTGACCATGGCAGGGGTGGGTCGGTGGGAAATGCTTTTCTTTCCTTTTTTAAATATATATTTTTATTGATTTCAGAGAGGAAGGGAGAGGGAGAGAAAGATGGAGACATCAATGACAAGAGAGAATCATTGATCGGCTGCCTCCTGCACACCCCCTACTGGGGATCAAGCCCACAACCCCAGCATGTGCCCTTGACTGCAATCGAACCTGGGACCCTTCAGTCCATAGGCCAAAGCTCTATCCACTGAGCCAAACCACCTAGGGCAGTGGGAGGTGGTTTTCAACCCATTCTTTGATGGAAAGAAAAGTTCTTACCATTCTATGCTGTTCCTCGGGAGAAGCTCTACCTGAAGGAACGCTGTGTGCACTGCTGGGAGCTGGTGCTCTATGGGGCATTTTGGGTGTCTGTTTCCTTCCATAGCTGGGACCAGAATCCTAAGGGTACTCTCTTCTTCTGTTGTCTCTGCCACAGTCCCCACCCCATGCCTCCTGGAATCACAGACACACCTAAATCCAATGGTAGCCCTGAGCTTTAATTCACTTCCCTAGCATTTTGCCTTCTTGAAGGAGGCTTGTTACCCTAACCCCCTTTCTCATAGGTGACCTTTCCTTACCAGGTGGTGTAAAGAATGGAGACACTGTGCCAGATGGGGGATAAAAGTCTTTCAAAGTCCCCAAATCCCTACAAAGACTATCAACTCATTCTTCACTCATTTGTCCCCTTCTATCTAAAGCAGAGATGTTCACCCTAGGTGGTTTGGCTCAGTGGATAGAGCGTTGGCCTGCAGACTGAAGGGTCCTGGGTTCGATTTTGGTCAAGGGCATGTACCTTGGTTGCGGGCACATCCCCAGTAGGAGGTGTGCAGGAGGCAGCTGATTGATGTTTCTCTCTCATCGATGTTTCTAACTCTCTATTCCTCTCCCTTCCTCTCTGTAAAAAAATCAATAAAATATATTTAAAAAGAATAAAGCAGAGATGTTCTTTTCAATACAATTTTTTTAAAAAGCCTTTGTAGGCCACTTGGTACCACAATGTAGAGCCCAACTTTCTCTTTCTTCCTGGACACGGCAGGTCGTTGTCTGGGGCAGGACAAATAAGCTGTGTGTATAAGAAATGGCCTGACTTCCTGTGACTCTGGAAACAGAAGAGAACAGTGTAGAGAGAGAGATGAGCAGATGGCGTAGGTGATGACCCATGAGTCCTGGTCGGTCGGTGTGGCTCAGTTGATTGGAGTGTGGTCCTGTACATGGAAAGGTCTTAGGTTCAATTCCCAGTCAGGGCACATAACGAGGTTTTGGCTTAGTCCCTGGTTGAGGTAAGTGCAAGAGGCAACCCAATCGTGTTTCTATCTTATTTCATCACTCTCCCCCCCACCCCAACCCTTTCCTCTCTCTAAAATCAATAAACATATCCTCGGGTAAGGATTTTTAAAAAAGGAAACATAGCACAATGAGAGATTGTTTGGAGTGGAGATGGTTGAAGAATTTTAAGAAAAACTGTAAGATATTAAAATTATAGCAGTTTGCAATGAAGTGCTATCATGTAACCTGTCTCCATTCCCTCATGCCGTTAGTTCTCCTTTAAGAACAGATATCTGGCTGATTTCTACTTTGTGGCTGGATTCCTCTTCTGTATTGGCATGGGATCAAGAAAAGACAATAGCCATAATAAGTAAGGGCAAGAAGATCCAATGGCATCAAGAAATTAGAATTAGGAGCAAGCATGAAAATAAAAATCCTGGCAAATTTGCAGACATTATAAGAGGGTTTTAGGTTTTCCATCAAATATAGAATGATAGTTTTGAATCAAATTCTTAACTGACATCTGGGATAATTATATATGTGAAAAAAATCAGCAAACATTTGATAACCAGGAATATTTTTAGTAAATATCTAGATTACCTTCCCTGGGTACAGTGACCATAAAGGGGAGGGGAAACTTGAATCCTTAATCCACGTGTGCCTCCAATTGGTCCCTTTTGAGAAAGTCAGAAATAGACCTACAGCATGGAAACCTACAGCAGTGAAGGAAATACCATGTGTAGAGCTGGGGCAGGGCGGGTGGGAGGGGCTTTGGCTCAAGTGTCCACCCTTCAGTGAATTCTATTCATTGGACTAATTCAAGGACTAAACCTTCCATTGCTGTTTCTTACAGGACACCCATTTTTTGTTTTGCTTTATTTTGCTTGGGACATATCGTTTATTATCTGAGTCATCAACAAATGCTATTGATCATAGCTATGGCTTAGTAACTATACATCATGCCCTGGTTTCCATTGCCATTCAAGAAGTACTGCCCTTTTTTCTTCCCCTAAAGAATTTTCCTTGATTACCCTCAATATGACTTTCTCTGCTATCTAGACAGACTAACAATGCACCAAGGTCTTCCTGATTCTTCACCCTGATTGAGTCCTAATGGATGATGCCTGTTGCCACCAACTCCAACTGGCGGTGAAGGATACCAAACTTGAGATCACTACTTCCCTTAATTATACAGAAACTCCTACCCATTTTTTGTTTGTTTCAAATGAACAAACAAAATTGGCTTTTACTGGCAGGGGGTGGGGAGTATCAGAAACTATTCAATAGAGTAGGCAAACACACTGGTGATGGCTTTCCATTTGTTAGAACAAAATTTCTAGGAATTTCTGATTAAACAAATCTTTTCCCGTTCAGGTTTGCAGTTAAGATAAAGCAGCACCAGTTGTGTGAGGTGGCTGGTTTTATTTTAGGAGGAGTTTCTTTCTGTTTATTTATATTAATAAAAAGAGCTAGATGTTAAGTGTTGCTAATATAATAAATACTGCATGATTATAGGAAGGGTTATCACAAGAATATAAAATAGATAACATGCTTATAAGAAAAGTATACTAATTAATACTTATCAGAAGAGTATAATATAGATAGCACACTTATAGAAAGCATTAGATTTTAAGTGTTGGTGATATTGTAGGTTTATGATAGATAGATAGACAGAATGTTTATCAGATTAGGATATTCCATTTAGAAAGGGCCAGTTTTATTATTTCCTACAGGAAATAAGTTTCTTTTGCCAAATAAATTCTTTCTTAAATAACTCATTCTCATTAAAAAGAAATCAAAGACTTCCAAACAAGTGCTACCAAACTTAACTGAAGTAATTCTAAGCAAAAATAATGAACATTGACATGTCATAGCCCTATACTACTTTACAGAAGAGAAAAATACCACTTCTTTTAGGACATTTGAGATACTAGTACGTAAAATCTATACTAATAAAAGCCTGTGTGATTGTGATGACCTCACACAGTGACACCCTCATGCAGTCACAACTCATGCACAGCTGGTGTGTGTGGGTGGTCAGGGACTTGACGCTGCATCCCCAGTGGAGACTTGACCAGGAGGTGCATCAGGAGGAGCAGATGATGGCTGCTGCTGCCCAGGGCCAGCCCGAGGCTCAGGCAAGCCGCCAATGTCAGCTGCCACTGCAAGGACCCGAATCTCAGGCAATGAGGGTCAGGTCGAGGGTCAGGTAACCTCATGGCCAGCAGTGGCAGCACCAGAGGCATGATGGGGGCATCTCCTTCCCCTGATTGGCCGGTGGCCTCCCACAGAAGAGCGGGCCTAAGCCATCAGTAAGACATCCCTTGAGGGCTCTCAGCCTGTGAGAGGGAGCAGGCCAGGTTGAGGAACTCCCTTCCAGTGCATGAATTTTCGTGCACCAGGCCTCTAGTAATGTATATTGGTCTTCTGCAAGCAAAATGATTGTAATCTCAGAGACAGAACTTATACTAATTACTGTAGTGGGTTGAATGGTGCTCATCTAAAAGATATGGCCACCCAGAATCCCAAAATATGCTTATTTGGAAGAAGGGTTTTTTCTGGTATAATTAAGGTGAGAACCATGGAATGGGATCTATCCTACCATAAAGGTAAATCTAATGACGTGTCATAATTGACAGAAAAGGACAAGAAACTCACACATGAAACCTTTATGTTCATGTGAACCAATGTCACCCCAATCAATTTAATAAATAAAATTATATAGCCTTAGCCGGTTTGGCTCAGTGGATATAGTGTTGGGCTACGGACCAAAGGGTCTTGGGTTCAATTCAGGTCAAGAGCATGTACCTCAGTTGCAGGCTCCTCCCGGCTCTAGGCCCTGGTTGGGGCTGATGTAGGAGACAACCAATCAATATGTTTCTCTCACATTGATGTTTCTCTCGGTCTTTCCCTCTCTCTTTCACTCTCCTTAAAAATCAGTGGAAAAATATCTTTGGGATTAACGAACAAAATAAAATAAAATAGAAAAAAATATAAAAGGACAAGACAAGTTACACACAGGAGAAGAAGAAGGCTATATGAAGACAGAGGTGCAGATTGGATGTATGCTGCCACAGTCAAGGCAGACCAGGGTCCCCCAGAGCAGAGAGGAAGAGGAGTGGCCCCACAGAGCTTTCTGTTGGAGCGCGGCATCGCCTGCAGCACCTTGGCTTCAGATTTCTAGCTGCCACAACTATGAGAGAACACATCTCTGTTGTTTTAAGCCTCTCAGATTATGATGATTTGTTACAACAGATTGAGAAAAGTAATATGATTTTCTTGCTGGAGTATCCTAACAAGAGCTTTACAGAGTAGGAAATAGAAAAAAATTGACTAAAGGATCCAGAATTTTATGGATGAGCTGAGGTTGGCTGGGATTGATTCCAAACACAAAGGATTACGGGAAAGTTTCTTCTTGAGTATGGGGTGCATATGGGCTGGGCAAGACTGGCTGAGACAGTTATGTTCTGGTCATGACTATTCATTTTACTTTGATCTCATCCAGAGATTCTCACCTCCTCCCCTCACTTTGCCTTCTCCTACCTGCCCAATCTATCACCAATAGAGTTCATTAAATACTCTTATTTGCCCTAACTGGTTTGGCTCAGTGGATAGAGCGTTGGCCTGCAGACTGAGAGGTCCTGGGTTCGATTCTGATCAAGGGCATGTACCTTGGTTGCAGGCACATCCCCAGTGGGAGGTGTGCAGGAGGCAGCTGATTGATGTTTCCAGCTCTCTATCCCTCTCCCTTCCTCTCTGTAAAATATCAATAAAATATATTTTAAAAAAACAAACACCCTTACTCTGCCCCTTTGATTTGGATGCATAAAATAAGTGGTACACTACCATTTTCATAAGCATTTTCTCAATCTCTTGAGATTTTCCTTCCCAGCAATTGTTGTCAGTATGGATCTAACTAATAAAAGTGTAATATTAAAATTAACCATTTCTTCGGGATGCCTAAGCCATGCCCACCAGCCAATCAGAGCGACTGTATGCAAATTAACCCAGCCAACATGGAGGCTGGCACTCAGGGACCTGAGTAAACAGGCAGCATCTATTGCAGCAGGAGTGAAACTGTTTGCGGGCCGCCTGGGCGTCTCTCTGCTCCAGGGAACATCATATTTGCAACAATTGTTTCAATCCTAGGAGCTGAAGCAAACAGCAGGCCGGGCCTGACTTCTAATTAAACAGTGTTTCATTATAGAAGCCAGAGCTGAAGCAGAGAGGAGGTTTCGTTACTAGGCCCCAGCTTAAAGGAACAGTGTATCAATTACAGAAGATAAACAAACCCCAGAAACCTGCTTCCAGCCAGCCTTGCTGGGACATTACGTCAATGGGAGCTGTGGGCAGCCTGAAATTCTGAAAACAGCCATCAGCCCCTCACCCATGCTGGCCACAACCCAATGAGGTGAGGGACGTTACTGGGGGGCTTGGCCAGCCTGCAAACAGCCATCAGCCCCTCACCCAGGCTGGCAAGGTACCCCAGTAGGGACCCAAAACCTGAAGGGACTGTGGGCAGCCTGAAAACAGCCCTCAGCCCATCACCCAGGCTGGCCACACCCCAATGGGGTGAGGATCCACACTGGGGGTCTTGGCCAGCCTGCAAATAGCCATCAGCCCCTCATCCAGGCTGACCAGGCACACCAGCAGGTGGACATCCCCAGAGGGGTCCCAGACTGTGAGAGGGTACAGGTCGGGCTGATGGACCTCCCGAGTGCACAAATTTTTGTGCACCAGGCCCCTACTAAACTCATAAAAATTCTTACAGGTTTGAATGTGTCTTACATTGACACAAATAATTATCCTTTTTGTGTGTGTGATGAGAACATTAAGATTTACTCTCTTAGCAACTCTCAAATATATAATACAGTATTATTAATTCTAATTACCATGACATACATTAGATCCTTGAACTTCTTCATCTTACAACTGCAAGTTTGTACCCTTTGACCAATCTCCTTATTCCCTCCCCCACAACCTGCCCCAGTCTTTGGCAACTTCCAATCTGTTCTGTTTGTGTGAGTTCAGTTTTTAAAAATATTTTATACAGTATTTGTCTTTCTCTGCCTGATTTATTTTACTTAGCATAATCCTCTCAAATTTCATTTAATTGTTGCAAATAGCAGGATTCCTGTCTTTCTCATGGCAGCATGTTTCATTGTGTGTGTGTGTGTGTGTGCGTGTATAAAGTTAAAGTAAACGTATATTTTACAAACAGAATACTTTTTGTTTTCAAGAATGTTATTTTTCTTCTAAAACATTTAAACATGTTAAAAATTATAAGGCAAATCTAAACTAATAAAAGCAAAATATTAAAATTAACCGTTTCTCCGAGACAGGGCAAGCCACGCCCACCAGCCAATCAGAGCGGCTGTATGCAAATTAGCCCAGCCAACATGGCGGCCGCCACTCACGGACTTGAGTAAACATTTAGGCAGCGTCTGTTGCAGCAGGAGCGAGAGGGAAACTGTTTTCCGCCCTTGGCGGGCAGGCTGCGAAACATGTTTCAATAATGTATCAATCATAGAATCCTCGGGAGCTGAAGGGAACAGCAGACCTAGCCTGAGTCTAAAAGTATAACATTGTTGCAGTATAGACTCTGCGAGGTGAGGCAGAGAGAGGCTTTGTTACATGTGTAGGCCGGCTTAAAGGAACAGTGTATCAATTATAGGAGA
>PVJC01031186.1:0-20751 GCA_004026665.1 Murina feae | reverse complement strand
ATGGACAAGATCCGGCCATGGAGGAGGCGGGAAAGGTGTTAACAAGCCATAAACGACCCTCCCGGCCGGTTCCGGCATAAGTAATGTCCCCAAATTGCCTACAGTCAGAACTGCCAATTCCGAGCTGATTGCTATGAATCAGGCTCCCCGTCTACGCAATAATGTGATCAATTTCTCATTTCGCTGAATAAATAAGCGGGGAGATGGGGAGCAGCCTGTGACCCACCGTTAACCTCCTGCCTCATTATTCATATCAGGCCTAGGACATGCACGCAAGACACCCCTGGCGCCATGTCAGCTAATTATTTGTTAGGACGGGAGGCTCTGCGAGGGGTACTGATGGGACAAGTGTCCAGGGACCGGCGGGCGGAGGAAATGAGGCTGAGAAAGGCTTTGTTTAGGACGAGGGAGGCCGGGGGGGGGTGGAGGGGGGGCAGGCGCCCTTTCCTCCCCGGCCGTAAGCCCACAGGGCGTGTCTCTGCCCTGGTCCATGTGTGTCTGCCTCCGAGTGGGATGCTCTGTGGTTTCTGATATCCTCGCCTATCGCTGACGTCTATCTTCTTATCCTACTTACTGAAGATCATCCTCACAGACCAGCTCTCTCGCTGGGATTAAATCCTGGGATAGTCTTTCTCCCCGAGCCCATACGGTGTCCCCCGGTACAGACGCTGGGGGACCAGGCTCTGGGAAACATTAAAAATGCTCGTTCTGTCCGGCTGGTGTGGCTCAGTGGTTGAGCATCGACCCCTGAACCAGGAGGTCACAGTTCGATTCCCGATCCGGGCACGTGCCCGGGTTGCGGGCTCCATCCCCCGTGCGGGGCGTGCAGGAGGGAGCCGATCCGTGTTTCTCTCTCATCGTTGATGTTTCTGTCCCTCACTCTCCCTTCCTCTCTGAAATCAATGAAAACATTATAAGAATTGTTTTTTAGAAGTTCTTTCCGTTGGCTGGCCGCCCCTGGGGGAGCCGCCGAAGCAGGTTTGTGTGATCAGGAGGGAAGAAGTTATGTGGGAGACCTGGCAGGTGCGGCTGACAGAGGTGTGGGGGGCTGCCGGCCGGTCCCAGGGCCCCGTGGATGCCGCTGGCTCAGCCTGGAAGGCGTGGCGCCTGTCCCGCGGGGAGCCGGGGCGGGAGGCGTGGGCCTGGCTGCCCTTCCCAGGGCCCATCTGTAGAGCAGGGTGCTGGCCTCCCCAGGCGCCTCCCCAGACCGGAAGCGCACAGACAGCTATGTTGAGGCGCATCTGTTTCCTTAGAGAACAGAGGCCTGGTACCCGGGCTGTCCGACGGCCTTTCTGAGGCATTAGCCCTTCCTCCTTCCCCTGAGGACACCCCGCACGCACTCCCAGCTGGGAGACGTGGGGCTCAGCACGTCCATTCGTTCCACTCCACGCACACGTGCTGCGCGCGGGTCCCACGCCGGGCTGGACTCCGAAGGTGCAGCGACGGAGGGACAGTTGTCAGGGTGCAGTCTCGTCCTCACGGGATCTTCAGAATGCTCCCCGCCCCCCATCGAGAAGGCCCTTTCCTAAAGTCGCCTTCACGCGCGTTTGAAAGTCACCACACACGCCATTTAAAACGTGCACTCCGCCTCCCTTCCTTAGGATTCCTCCGAATGCCTGACGCGTACCCGCTGACAGGCTCACGCCATTCCAGATCGGGGTCCCGGCCCCGAGGGGTCCAGGCCAAGGCCGTGTCCTCCCGGGGCCCAGCCCTGAGCTGGGCAGGACGGGAGCACGAGGATGAAGTCCACGGAAAGAACAGCGAAGGTTCCTCTCCCTGGATCCCGGCCCCTCCGTCCGCGCTGACCCAGAGCCGGGATCGCGGCCCCGAGGGACCCAGCGGCGGCTCTCCGTGACGACGCGCACGCCTGCGCTCATTCATCAGTTTCTCCGCAACAAGGGGGGGCAGAGCGGACTCCCTGGGTTTCCCTGAACCCGGGGGCGCGGGACGGATGCGATGAGATACAAGACAGACTTTCCCGCGACGGCAGAAACATTCTCCCACGTCCGCCTCCCCGCCCGGTCCCCAGCCGCAGTCTCACTTTTTCCACGGCCTTATCAAGTTCCGATAGGCAGGGACTAGCCGGGCATTTGAGGGAACAGGAAGCTCCCCCCCCCCAGGTCCCCTCCACACACACCCGTGGGGCCCCCCAGGTCAGCCCTCAGAGCAACATGTCACCAGCTTGGCCACGTCTCCCTCCCATGCACACGCGGACACTGGGACCGAGAGGGAGCTGAGCTGGACAGGAAGCCATCGCGATAGAAGGCCACGATGCTCAGACAGAGCCCGGCTTTGACCTCCAACCCGAGGGAGGAGGACGGAGGGGTCTGTTCACATGATCTTCGGGGGGTGGCGGGGGCAGGCGCCCTTCTGTTTGAGGGAACGAGGGGGGGAAGGTCGCAGCACAGCCTCTCCTAAGTGGCCGGCGCGGGACGCTGGACACCAAATGGCTCTTTGAAGGCAGAGTGGGAGGACTTAAGTGCCCACGACTGGGAAACGCGGGGATGCGACGGCGTGAAGTTCACATGGATGGGAAATGGAAGGGAGGCTTGAGGGGTGTCTGTACGTAGGATGCATCCCGGGGACCCTCGTGCACTGCTGGGGGGCGAGCAGACGGGTGCGGAGTCACCTCAACAAATTAAAAGCGGAGCTGCCCGATGACCCAGGGGCTCCCCTGCCGGGAACGTGTGCGAAGAAACCAGGAACACGAGTCCGAGAGAGCCTCGGCACCCCGCGCTCCCTGCGGCGCTGCCTGCGCTAGCCAGGGTCCGAAGCGCTCGCGTGCCCCGCGGGAGAGGCGCGGGTGGAAAAGCCGTGGGGTACCCCTCGGCCGTGAAAAGGAGGACGTCTTCCCTTCGGCAGCAGCACGGAGGGGCCTGGAGAGCGCTCTGCTGAGGGAAATAAGCCAGCTGGAGAAAGACAGATGCCATCTGATCTCACTCGTCTGTGGAATCTAACGCACAATTGAAACAGACTCACAAAACAGAGCGGACTGACAGCCATTGGAGGGGTGCGGTGTTGGGGGACTGGGTGGAAAAGCAACAACAACAAACACCCAACCCCTCTTAGCCACGGACAACAGCATGGTGCTCAGCGGAGGGGAAGGGGTGGGTGGAGGAGGGTAAAGGGGGGATAAATGGTGATGGGCGGAGACTGGACTTGCGGCAGTGAACACACACAGCAGTGCGCAGACGACGTGTTATAGAATGGAACTCCTGGACCTGTGTAGTTGCATTAGCCCATGTCACCCCAATACAGTCCATGAAGACTAAGCACCCTCCACAGCACCCTCCAGTTCTGATAGGTGGGGTAAGGGGAGAACCGGGGAAGATGGAGGGAAGAGGGGGGGACCCCACTGGGCAGGCCCCGAAGCCATCCCAAGACATGACCAGCGACGCCTTGCCTCTTAGCACACGTCGTCTTAGAACAGCGGGGAAGGGGACAGTCACGAGCGCACCCCCCCCAAGGCTCTGGCTGCGGGCGACAGGGCCCCTCGATCAGCCGGCCCCTGGGCCCCCTCGGCGCATGCGCGGAGCTGACGGTGATGCATCGGAAGACACGCAAGTTAAATAATGTTTAATTGACAGAGCGGATTGTTTACTTGCGAATAATTGCACTAAATTGCAGCGCTTAAGAAGTACTTAGACTTTGCAGCTTGGCGGCTCCGTGGCGAAGGAGGAGGGTGGAGACCCCTGGCTTGGGCAGAGGGAGGAACCGGCTGCAAGGGAGATGGGTAGGGGGGTGGGGGACAGATGGCCATAGGCCCACACCCCGCCTCGGGCTGCAGCTCTGTCCGGACGGACGCAAGTTTCTCTCTGAGCTTTGGGGGCCACATCCCCGCTCCCCTCCACTCCTGAGCACTCTGTCCTCAGGGAATGGACCCTCCCCTCAGCCCTCAAGGGCACTGGGTGCCCATGTCATGGGGTCAGCAGTTCTGGGGATCTGCTGTTTGGACAGGAAACATGATTCTCATTGAGATGGGGGAACCTGCATACTAACCCGGGGCCTCCCCGAGATGTGACCACGCACACAACCAGGGCTGATCTCCAGCAGATCATTGAAAACACCAAAGACAGCCCAGCGGTCATGACTCCGTGGCTGAGCGTTGACCTAGGAACCAGGAGGTCACGGTTCGAGTCCTGGTCAAGGGCACAGGCCCGGGTTGCAGGCTCCATCCCCACTCAGGGGGGGCGTGCAGGAGGCAGCCGATCCATGATGCTCTCTCATCATTGATGTTCCCCTCTCTTTCTCTCCCCCCCCACCTCCCTGCCTCTCTGAAATCAATAAAAATATCTCTTAAAAAAATAAATAAATAATGAAAACACTACAGGACATCCACACCGGTTGGGACACAGTTGTTACCAGAGCTTCTGCCTGCTCCCTGGCGCCCTGACTGCCTGGTCCCTTCGTGGGGACCCCCAAAACAACCCCACAATCCAGGTGTCTGTGGGACCTACGCTGACAGGCAGCCAGTGGCCCTCTGGGCTGGTGACACCCACACCACAACAGTGTGTGGTTCAAGGCCGTGATACCCCTCGGACGCCTGCTCATGCCCAGGCAGGAGGCCGTGAGTCAGGTAGAAGCCAACGGGGCGGCGGGGGGGCACCTGAGGGAAGTAAATGCACCCCGATTACAGGATGGTCCTGACAGCCCCCCACCCTCCCACTCCCAACCCCCCAACCCTGCCACTCAGCCCCACGCTGGGCTGCTCTTTAAGGTACTTGGCACCACAAGTGAAATGTCTCAGCTTTATAATATGCTCCTCAAGGGCCTGTGAAAATATCTGAGGACGGAAAATATATTTTTGGCTCCGACCCATAAACAGAAAACCACAAAATTGAAATTAATATAGGTTTAAACCCCTACAAACCATAACATTATGTCAATGACTCCACTGTAAGCCAACTCAATTTGTATGGAGTTATATAAAAATTACGTGTGACGTGGGCTGTGGGTGAGCTTGATTTGGTTGGATACGATGCGGGGCGACCTTCTAAAGAAAGAAGGGGACGGGGTCCTGGTGGCCAGGAGCCCAGGACTAAGAGGGCGGTTCCAGCCCTTGCCCTCCATGCCTCTGCCCTGCTGACCGGCTGACCGCCTCCTCCGCCCCGAGACATACGAGACGCCTTCTCCTCCTACCTGCTGGCGGTCTGTTTCCGGTTGTCCTGCTGTGACATCTTTAAAAATATATGTTTTTATTGACTTCAGAGCGGAAGGGAGAGGGAGAGATAGAAACATCCATGATGAGAGGGAGTCATGACCGGCTGCCTCCTGCGCGCCCCACACTGGGGATCGAGCCCGCATCCCGGGCCTGTGCCCTGACCGGGGATGGCACCGTGATCTCCTGCCTCATAGGTGGACACTCAACCTCTGAGCTACACAGGCTGGGCAAGGCCTTTTTAGTTGACATCTGGCCTCCGGCCATCGATGGCTTCCCTCGTTCACACCGTCCTGGTGACTCTCACAGTCCAATCGGGACATCTCTTACCTTTAACCAGCCCGCCGTGTGGCGCCCCACCTTGACCGGTCCCTGCTGGATGGTCAAGCCCAGTCTTTGGGGCTGGCAGGGGGCTCACTCGGTCTGACTCCAGCTTCCTTCTCCCCTTCATCTCTCGCTAACCCCCCGGTGCCATCCCCTGGCTCCGAGGAGCTCCAAGTGGTCACCGTCCCCCACTGTGTCTTCTCCCCCCACTTCCTCACTGTGCCTCACAACCCCCCACCAGCCTGGAGCCCCTCCTCCCTCCACTCCTCCTGCCCACACCTTGCACCCACGCGCCAGGCTTGGCTTCCTGACGGCTGACTCACTGCGTGTTCTCTCTGTGACAAGTGCAAGGCTAAGGGAGTCCCTCGGGTCCACCCGGCGCATCCCTGTAACGACGCGCCAAGGGCGTTAGCGCCTGTGCTCATCCCCATTGTACAGATGAGGGAACTGAGGCACAGAAAGCTCGCCTGAAGTCAAACAGTTCAGAAGGAGCAGAGGGGGAGGAACGACCCGGGAAGTCTGGCTCCAGAGTCCACACTGTGTTACCTCGCCCCTTCGTTGCCACCTCCTCCAGGCAGACCTCCCACCACCCCACCACTTTGCTGTCCACATGCTGGCTTTCCTCCACTCTTTCAGCCTCCTCTGCCGTATTGTCAGGTACCGGTGAGGACAAGAGCCCGTCCAGCCCACGGGCCAGTCCCAAGCACCGAGAACCCCCGAATGCCCGCTCGGCGTGCTTCAGACACATTCTTTTCTGTCATTTTTCCTCTGAGGAGTAGGAGGGCATTATGAGAACACACATATGGAAACTGGGACCAGAGACGTGAAGACGTTGACTCAAGCTCACACAGCAATCCACCTCCCGTCCCCCTCAACCTGACAGCTTCCTTTCTCGGGGTGTACGGCTCCCCGTTGCTGCCCCTCTGCACCTGTGTGTGGAGAGGGTGGGCACCCTGCCAGGCAGGGGAGGGCACTGATGGCCGCAAGGACACATGGGCAGCCTCAGAGCACGTCGCCAGCCGCTGAGCTAATGTGGCGTCTCAGCCGGGCGGCGTCTGGGCCCTGAGCCTCTCTCCTCACCTTTTCCCCTCTCCTTTCCCTGTTGTCCTCCCTGCACCTACCCCTCCATTCCCAACCTCGCTGCCTCCTGTAAAATACAATTTTAGGTGCCTTTGGGGGCCTCGCCTGCCAAGCCCCGTCCGTTAGACCCGAGGCCCAGCCCGCCGCTCTAGGCCGCGGCGCGTGGCAGACGTGCACGGGGCAGAAGCCTGTGGGGGTGCCTGGCAGAGGAGCCCCAGGCAATCCCGAGAGAGGGGGCGCCTCCACACACAGCCTGCCACCTTCATTTCCAGGATGGAAATCACAGTCGTGTTTTGGAGGAAAAGGCAGAAAAAGAGACCCCTCCCCCACCACCACCATCACCATCACCAAGGAAACCAGTGGACGCCATCCCCGTGAGCACGTAAGCCCTTCTGATGGGAGACAGTCTGTGTCACCTGAGTTTCCCCTAAAATCCTAAAGGAGGGCAACTGCCAGCTTCTAAATTTAGGCGTTTGTGGGCGCCCGCTGGCAGCGAGAAGAAAGCTCGGCTTCAGCCGGCAGGTCGCCCTGAAACGCGGTCAAGTCCTTATTCTAAACACAAAGCAGCTGTTTGCCCAGAACCGGAGCCAGGATGTTTCATATCGATGGCTCTTGCCACCCCCCACCTTCACCCCCCCGCCCCCCGGCCCAACCCCTTCCCTCTTTCCCTTTCTCCCTCTTTTCATTTCTGACGTGCCAGGAGAGCTCCCAGTGAATGAAACCGGGGTGAGTGCAAATTCAAGCTCCCTGTTATCTGCCTCAGACGATCGCGGATCCCGGGGCGGGGCCCGCGGGCGAGCCATCCGGGCAGACCTGCCCCAGCGCCACTGTTTACAGAAGAAAGGGAAAAATAGAAATTGATCTATGGCGTTGGTACAGGGGCTGGGTCGGGGGGGCAGAGGATTCAGTTGCCACTCTTTCAGCCACTCGAAATGCCAGCCGATCGGTATCGGCCCGGCCCGGGGTATCTTTAAGGTAAATCTCCTGTTCCACACTCAGAGCCAGGTCTCTACTTTCCGCGGTCCACCACCGAATCCGCCCGATCGGGTGACGTCTCGGGTACCGCGGCGAGGCGGGCATTCTGACACCCCTGCCCCCCTCGGCGGGTCTTTGGGCCCTCGCCGGAGGCAGGCTCTGTCCCCAGGCCTGGGTCCAACTGTCTCATGAAGCCGTGTCACGTTCCGATGACAAAGTCGCAGAGCCTCTGGCCTCCGCCGAAACGCCCAGCTCTCGGAAAGTATTAAAAATCAGTCGCGGAGGACGGTGTCCAGATGGTAATCAGACATGGAGAGAGAGAGAGAGAGACGCGCCTGGAGAGAGAAGGTGTGTCTGCTCAGCGCCTCTTACTGCCAGTCACCACGGAGGGTGGCTTCGCTGTCTTACTCTCCTACTGCGATGGGCACCTGCTCTCCCATTTTACAGATGGGAAGGCTGAGGTGCGGACAGGTTCGGTCACTTTGCTGAGGCCGTGCCGCTAAAGTGATGGTGGAAGAAGCAAGGATTCTAACGTCCGTTTCTTCTCCCCATCACCGACCACCTCCCACCAAAACCAATATTTCTCTGTCTCAATCCGCAGCGTCCTTCCAGATGCTCCAGGGCAGGTCTGGCCTTCTCTTGCGCGGCCCCGGCGTCCTGAAATCCCGCGTCTATGGATACAGCCAGAGTCTTCTGAGCCATAAATCAAGGTGTTTGGAAGTTGTGCCTCAGCCAGGGTGCCAGGGTCTGCAGTGGCGGGCCGCTAAGCTGTGGTCTATAAAAATAAAGGCCGGCCCTGACTGGTTTGGTTCAGTGGATAGAGCGTCAGCCTTCGGATTCAAGGGTCCCAGGTTCGATTCCAGTCAGGGGCATGTACCTTGGTTGAGAGTACATCCCCGGTGGGGAGTGTGCAGGAGGCAGTTGATTAATGTTTCTAACTCTCTATCCCTCTCCCTTCCTCTCTGTAAAATATCAATAAAATATATTTTTAAAAAAATAAATAAATAAAGGCCGGCTGGAGAGGTTTGCTGTTGGCAGGCAGGGTGCCCAGCTCAGCTCAGCTCAGCCTTGCACAGCATCCTTGGGGCTGGACTCCTAGCTCGGCTGGACGGGATGGACCCCGCTCCGCGCGCTGGGCCCCTGGTTGGAGGTGGCCCTCACCACCCATGGGCCAGGGAGACAGGACTTCCTGAGGGGAAGTGTGGGCGGGGGAAGAGCTTGGGGAGCCCCTGGGATGGTGGCAGGTCGGGTGGCGGGCGGACTTGGCAGGCCCCGCGGTGTTTTCTTTGCACAGAGAGCTCTCAGGAGGGAGTTTTCCAATCCCCCTTGCTCCCAGCTCTGACCTTTACCTTCCCTCTCCTGCCCCCCTCTTCCCGCTCTCCACGAGTGTGGCAGGAACCGGGCCAACACCGGAGCGAAAATGAAGACATTTCTCAAATGGCATGTCCCCGTGGCTGCGCGCTGGCAGGCAGAACCGGGGCGGGGGGAGCGGGGCCGGATCCCTGGCTATCCCCTAAACATCCTAACTATGTTCCCTCCTTGGCCGCAAAACCACAGCAATGTCTCCCTCCCCCCCCTCCGCCCTCGGACCCGGGCTCTGCGAGGAGATCGGCCGGCCGCAAGGGCCCCGCGGCGCCACCGCTGCCAAGGGCGGAGCTCGGCCGGCTTGGCGGGCCCCGGGTTGGCGCTGGCCGTGGGTGGCGTGTTCTACCAGGGCTTCCGACTGCGCTGGCCTGGCCGCGACGCCCGGAGCGACATTGCAGCGGGGAGTGTCCACGTGGAGGGGAAGGCCAGCTGGCCCGGCCAGTCCTCCTGGCCTAGGCCTCCCACTGCCCGCTGCGGTGCCCGGCGCTCTTGGCCATGGAGCTGGCTGGCTGGCTGCCTGGGCATTCGCTCCCAGGCCCGTGTCTGTCACTGACCCCTTTGTGTGACCTCTTGGAAAGACCGCTGACCAGAGGTGCCAGATCTGCAGCTCTCAGGGTGGCCCTATGCGTACCCGTTCCCCCCATCCCTCCCCCCCGCGCTCCATCACCGTCCTCTGCCTAGACTTAGGGAGGCAGGTCAAGGCCATCACGGATGTCGCAGGTGCCCAGGTGGGGCCCGTCTTCCTGGGGCTCCTCCTGTGACCAGGGGTAGCAATGGCCAGCAATCGGGTCTGATGAGGAAGGGTTGGGGGGTCCTGCGGTGGACTTGAAGGAGCTGCATGTTGGGTGGAGTGATGGTCATCCCTGCCCTCCCACTCGGGGTTCTCCCACAGTCCTGGGGGCCGAGGGGCTCCCAACACATTTCCTACGTTTCCTTTGCCCCCTCACCCCCGCCCTCCTTCCCGGCAACACCCTCCAAACCCAGGGTTCTCTCCTGAGGCTCCACGTTCTTGCCCCTGATGGGCCCGACCATGCTGACGGCTTCCAATCCCACCCTGAGTTCCCAAAACCTATGTTCAGCCCAGTCCACTGCCTAAGACCGAGGTCTGCCATGCCACCCGCCTCGGGGACCTTTCCCACAGGGCACCGAGGAGACCGGGACAAACCAGAGCTCCCTCCACCGTCTCCACTTTGGTTCTCGGCACCCCCACATCCTGGGGGCATCCAGGCCCAAATCTTGGACTTGCCTTGGGATTCGCCTTGTCCCTCCCCCACTGTCTCCCTGGCTCCCAGGCTGTAACCCCTTCCCCATAGTGCTTCCCCCTCTTTTCCTGCTGTTTATGGCCACCTCCGCCCCCTGGCCGTGGCTCCTGGCCGGCCAGCCTTCCGCACCTCCACAGTGACCATGCTGAGCTTCAGCTCACTTCCTCGAGAGGACCTGTTACTGCTCCACGGGGCGCTGGCCCCACCTCCCAGACCCGACACGTCTTCCCTTCCCCGCTTCTGGGCCTTGGCTTACGGGCGGGCGTAGAGGGGCCCAGCTGTGGCGAGAAGTGGTCAGAACCACACTTCCCGTCCCACATTCCCTTGTGCAACCTCGCCACTCCCACCAAGAGGGGAAGGCTCCAGTGTCCTCCCCAGGGACCCGGAGAAGGGCGGGCTGCCTGACTGTCTCCCCTGAAACAGCACAGAGGCGACACTACTGACACCCAAGGCCAGGTCAGGAGAGGCAAGACCACGGCCGCCCAACGTCCTCTCTCGGGACACACAGCCTCGGAGTCCTGAGCCGCCACGCTGAGGCCATCGTGCGGGAGGGACCCACCCTGCCTCCCTGCCTCCCTCCCTTCCTTCCCCAAATGTTGACTTCTGGTTACTCTACTCCAGGCAAATGCTTAGGAACAAAACAGTGCCCACCTCAAGCCTTGCCCTTGAGGACACGCACGCGCTCCTTGCTCCGACTGCTCATGTCCGTTCACTTGTGCAACGTGACAAGGCGCCGAACCTCAGCGGCCGGACGCAACGTCGGGGACTTCCCCCGACGCATGGGCTCTGCAGGGGACGGCCTGCAGGGGCATCGCTCTATGTCTGGTGGCGGCAGTTGACTGGACGTCGGGGGATGACCTGCCAGGCCTCTCACCTGTCAGCGTCTCCCACCTGAGGTGAGGGCTGGCCCGCAGGGCGGCTTAGGTTCAAGGGCGGCAAGAACAAGTCCTCCACGCTTTTCAGTCTCTACCTGCTGCGCACTTGCTGCTCTCCCCCCCCCCGCTCCCCCTGCCAACAGCAAGTCACGTGGTTAAGCCCAGAGTCACTGTGGGGGGGGGGATTACCTGGGATGTGGGTGCAGGGAGAGGGCTCATCGCTCCTATTTTTGCCAAAAATGTACCCAGAGTGCATGTGTGTGCATCTGTAGAGGTACATGCATGTGTACCCACGTCTGCACACGTACACCTGTTTCTGTACATACGTGTGGTTGCCCCACGAAGCAGCCACAGGAGGCTGTGAGTTCAGCTGGGGGTGCCTCTGTGTGTGCCTGCACATGTGTGCCTGGGGACGCTCCTGGGTGTGCACGCATGTGCATCGATGTGCGCAAAGCATGCAGGCACGATTGCTCAAGACAGCAGCAGCAGAAGCATGCGTGTGAGCACACCAGAGTGCCTCCCCGTGTACATGCACAGGTTTCGTGCAGGCGTAGGGACGTGTGCGTGTGGGCGTGTGTGGCTGACCCGCGGAGCAGGTACGGGAGGCTGTGTGTGTGCGCTAGCCCCGGATCTGCCTCTGTGTGTGAATGGACATGTGTAGCTGGGAAGGGAGGCAGGCCTAAGCCCGGTCACGGGCCTGGGTCTGGACCTAGTTCTAGAGCTTTCCACCGGTAGTCACGTGTATGAAGACCTTCGAGTCCCAATTCATACCCGTGGCTCCTCAGCAGCCTCTGCCACTGCCCACCCCCCGTTCTCAGCACCCCACTCAGCTCTCCCTGTGGAAAGCTCGGCTCACATTCCCCCTCCTCCAGGGAGCCTTCCTGGGGGGGGCCATGGTGGCGTCCTGAGGGCTCCCCACCCCGTGGCTGAGCTGCTGGTCGCATCAGCACTCACTGCCGTCCAGCAAGCACCATGGCTGTTTGGGCAGGTGTCACCTCCCCTTTCGCCCAAAGGCCCCAGGAGGACGGCAGTCACGTCACAGTCTGTGGCTCCCACCCTCCTGTCCCACGTGGTGCCACGCACACAGTAGGTGCTCAACCCACAGCAGTGGGCTTGACAGGAGCGCAATCAGCTGGTCCTCGGGGGGTGGGGGGAAGGGAAGGCCTGACCCCTGGGTGAGAACCACTTCTCTCGGAGGATCCCCGCTCCCAGCCGCCCACCCCTTCCCTTCCATGGGCCCTGCTTCCACCCGGCCGCCGAGCGATGCATGCGCCCCGCACAGGTGCCCTGAAAACAGACATGCCCCCCCTCGACGGAGCGTGATGGGCCTTCCCCCCGCATTTCACCAAGTCAGGGACGGCGCTTCCCGTTATTTCTGCGTTCTCCAACGGGTCCCCAGCTCACACGCGATGGGGCCTGAGGCCTGGCCCGTGCGGCCACACGGCTCCCGTTGCTGCCCCCTCCCTGGAGAGCGTGGCGCCGCGTTGCTGGCCTCCGGCGCGGCGCATAAAGGTGGTTTTACGCATCTCCGAAGAGACCAGACCAGGATCAGAAGGGAAATGGGAAGTCTCCGCGCCCGCAGCAAGGGGGGCTGGGTTGGGGGGGGCGTGCAGCCAGGACTGGCAGGCAGGGCTCCTTGTCACACTGACCATGGAGCACGGCTGTCCAGCGCAGCCCCACGAAGGGCACTGTGGGATGCAGCGCAGGGAGGCATCCAGGGGGAGGAAGCAGGAAGCGGTGGCTTTACGCACCGAGACAGACGCGTCTGCGAGAAGGGCCTCGCACCTGCCAAGAACGAAGGGGGGGGGGGCATTGCCAAACACCTGGGAATACAGGAAGCAAATTCAAGAGGTTTTTCTTCTCGTTTTGAGAGACGGGTCTGCCCAGCTGCTGCCTCTGGGAGAGATACTGCATCCGAGT
This sequence comes from Murina feae, assembly GCA_004026665.1. Taxonomy (NCBI): domain Eukaryota; kingdom Metazoa; phylum Chordata; class Mammalia; order Chiroptera; family Vespertilionidae; genus Murina; species Murina feae. Next base: position 7,792 of record PVJC01031186.1, on the reverse strand, counting down.
TTACCAGATATTTTTCTTTCTTTGTGGTCCCTCCACTTTTTAAATCATCTCCCCTCCCCCCCCCACCCCCCCCCCGGTAAACACACCAAAGGAGTAGCACAGAGGCATGTGTTTGCCTCACAAATGCCAGTTATCGGCAGGCCACCGTCCTCCTTTTTGCCGCATCTGTATGTACCCTGCTGTCCTTTAAATCAGCCTTGTTTCATCCGTATCCGTCAGGATAAGTGGGGTTATGCTGCAGTAACAAACAGCCCCGCAAATCTTCATGGTTATCACCATCCAGGACTCCAGCCCACGATGAGTGACTGGACGAGGTGTGCTCTGACGAAAGGAGACACACTGAAGCCAGCAGGATGAGCAGAAAACACTCCAGGCCAGAGAACGTCCCCCTCACCCGGCCAGCAGGGCTCCGCGGTCGAGCGTCGACCTATGAACCAGGAGGTCACGGTTTCATTCCCGGTCAGGGCACAGGCCTGGGTTCCGGGCTCCATCCTCAGTGGGGGGCGTGAGGAGGCAGCCGGTCCATGATTCTCTCTCATCATTGGTCTCTCTCTCTCTCTCTTTCTCTCCCTCTCCCTTAAAAAAAAGAGAAAGTCCGTCTCCCGTTGAAGCCACAATGGCCTCACCTGTCCAGTGGGGACTATCCATCATTCCTCCCTTGCCCCCTTCCATCAGCCCTTCAGGAATCCAATGAGACTGTGTAGTCGCTTGAAAACGTTGATTTCCAGCTGTTGTAGGCGACCCTGCCTCTACAGACTCTGCCTGTACCCGTGGGCTTCACCGTGTCTTCTTGCCCCAGCCAACGCCCCCAGGGTTGTGGGATGGCTTTGCTTGAGAGCTGTCCTGGCATCCGAAGTGGAGACGGTCTTGTGGGCTTGGGCCCATGAAGATTTGCGGGGCTGTTTGTTACTGCAGCATGGTAGATGGAGTCCGCATTGAAGAGGTTGGGGAACACCTGGCTGGTGTTGGGGGGCTGGGGGTGGATTGCTGGGTGGCCTCAGAAAGCCTTCAGGACCTCGCACGGCCTCGGGGACGGCGCTGGCCCGTCGTAGGAGAGCTGCCTCCCGTCCTCTGGCCCCGCTCACCAGTCCCGCCTCTCGTCCCACCGCTCTCTGCCCGTCCCACGCTCTGCACCAGCATCTGGGCTGTGCTCAGCTCCCAGGAGGATGGTCCCTGCCCTCCCCGCCTGGACCTCACAGTCGCGGATGCCTCCCCGTGCCCCTCTGCTCCCTCCCCATCCGTCCCCTGCTCCTCCTAGCCAACTCCTGCTCCTCCGCCCCTCCCCATCCCAGCGCCACTTCCTCCCAGAGGCCTCCCTGCTTTGCCCTCTCCCAGCCCTGCCATTCCTCACTGACTCCCCTCACCCATGAGGGGTGTCCCCCTGCCCGGCAGGCACGCGCCCGGGGCACTTGCGGGACAATGGGGGTTCCCCAGGCCCACCAAGTGCCTTGGGGAGAGGGGCCGAGGGGCTGAGTGGGCGGAGAGGGGCTGGGAGAGAGAACAAGATCCTCTCTCGCTGGAACCAGTGAAGTCGCTGGAGAGCGAGCGAGGAGCTATAAATAGCCCTGGAAATCATGCATATTACATTAGGGGTGTTGGTGACAGCTTAAGTATATTTCCATAAGGTTCCATTATATTTACGTATTAGTTAATGGAGACCTAAAATATTATGTTACCGTAATGCTCATGTTTTATTAGCAAACGATCGCATCCAATGGGGCTGCTAAGTGCGATGGAAAATTGGCGCGGCGCTGGCCTCTCTGCACGTTCACGCTGCAAATCTGATGTCGCGCTCCCCGCCCACCCACCTCTGCGGAGGGGCCAGCGTCCTCGGCAAGCCTTGTGACCCCTGCCCTCCGGCTCACCAAGGGGCCCGGGGTACGAAGGAGGCCCCCCGGAGCCCTCGCTACAGAGCACGGGCCTTCGCCTCGGGGCTTTGCGAGGGGTCTGAGCCCGGGTTATTAATCTGCTGGGCGACCCTGAGCCTGTTACTCGCCCTCTCTGTGCCTTGCTTGCCCTCTCGGCTCAGTGACGCTAGACGGGAGTGTGGGAGTCCGTCCGGGTTCTGCAGAGAGAGAGAGAGAGCCGGTTGGATGGAGTTAGGGTGAGAGGATTCAGCCAGGGAGTTCGTTTCAGGAGTTGGCTTCCGAGACGGAGGGGGCGGGCGCGTGTGAAGCCCACAGGCCTGCGGCCACACGGGGGACACAGGGGGTGCACACTGTGTCGTGGTGGCCAAGCCACGGTGACACATAGGATGGATCATCAGGGCCCCTACGCCCCTGAGGTCAGCCGGCTTGAATTCTGGCTCATCTGCCGGGAACTTCAACGCCCTGGGTGTTCAGGCGGGGAAGGTGGCTGGGGTCCCCGGGCAGCCCAGGGCTTGCTGAGGGCTGGCGGGCGGGGCGGGACTGAGGGGCCTTCCTCCAAGCGCCCATCCTCCTCTCCTTCCTCCAAGCGCCCATCCTCCTCTCTCTTCCTGGAGTGGCAGGGCCCAGCAGGGGGCTTGGAGCGTTGCTTCCTACCACCAGCAACACCTGCCGAAGGGCTGTACCTCCACCCTGTTCAACGGTGCACGCGACCCAAACGGGAAGAGCTGGGGACAGGGGCCGTGAGGGGGGAACCGCGTGGACAGAGGTGGCAATGAGAGGTTGGCGGGGACCCGGGCGTGGGCAGAGGACTGTGGTGCATCCTTGTGTCCAGCCCAGAGTCCAGGGTCCCCAGGCATGAGCGTGGACAGCGGCTGAGAGGCAGGCTCAAGGCTCCCCACCCACCAGCGACGTGGCCCCAGGCCCCAGGCTCTGCTTCGTGCCCACACAGGATGACGACAGGATGCCAGGGTGGAAAGAAGAGGGCTTTTGAGGAATGGAGCTCAAATCCTGACTTGGATACTCGCGAGATGCCCAACCTGCGCGGGGAGTTCCCTCCCTGAGCCAGTGTCTCCGCCTGCGCGAGGGGAATAAGAGCAGGACCCCCGCCCCCCGGGTTGCGGAAGGGGTTTGATACCTTGATTCACCACAGGTAATAAACAGACGAGCAAGGCCCCGGTGAGGACGCAAGGGATGACTCCAGAACACTCGCTGGATGACCCTGGACGACCCTGCAGCTTTCTGAGCCTCAGTTTCCACATCTGCAAAATGGGCCTGCTGTTAGCACGGACCTCCCAGGGCCGGCGTGGCTCTCAGGCGGCAGACCCTGTGCCCGGCGCTGGAACCGCCAGCGGTGACTCCAACAGCCGAGGTCCCTCCCCCGGTGCAGCTGGCATCTCTGTGGTGGGGGGTGGCATTGTTAGCCGCACGATGAGGCACAAATAGATTTTTAAATACGCGAGGAGAGTGACGGAGAAAAAACAAGGTGAGGACATGGGCCGGGAAACGCCCAGATTTTAACGCTAATCGACAGGAACGTGGCTTGTGAGCCGAGAGCAGCAGAGGGTGCACACGGAGGCGGACGGCCTGGGTGGCCACCCCGGTCCCTTCACTTACACACCGACTTCTCATCCCCACGGAGCGGAGCAGTTCCAACAGAGACGCTGCCGCCGATGATAAAACAGTTACCGCCCGGCCTTTTCTAGAGCAAGTTTGCCAACCACCAGCAGGAGGCGCTGCCTGGGTGATCCGAAAGCACCCGTCTGTTAAAATTACTGTCATTATTATTATTATTATTATTATTATTAATCAGGTGACAGCTACGTGATGGTGCCACGGGAGGGGGCAGGGAGGAGGGGGCAGGGGTGGCCCTCCCTCTGCACCAGGCCACGGATGTAGGTCTCAGACGCCAAGTTTCCAAAGGCTGGCATCTTCACCGACAGAGAGGGGGGCAGCCGGCCCCCAGGCTGAGGAGCAAGACTCCCAGCTCAGTGCTGAGGACTGACACAGGGTGCTCAGGGGCGCCCCCACTCCCAGCTCAGAAAAACATTTCCCCGCCCGTCGTGGGGCCGTCTGCCCGGTGGCAGTCCTGTGCGGGAGGCGCGGGAGCCACGCTGGCCGCCTGATTGAGTTATGACAGCTCCTCGCGCCCAACGGGAAGCCGGGGGAGGCGGTCCTAGCGGGGCCTGCAGACAAATGATGATAAAGTGCCCACTTTAAGGAACCATCTCCCTAATATTTCACGCCGGCGGCGGGCGGGGGGCGGGCTGCCCCGTGGCACAGCTAACTACTCCATCAATTGATTTGATTCACGGCGACAGCTACTCCCAGTCATAATATTTCAAATAAATGGGGCCTTGGATAGAAATAATATCTGCATCAATATTAACCCTGAAAGAACTAATGGACATCAGCTACAATTTCCTGGACACCCTCGTAACGCACGGTGACCGCTGCCCGCGCGGGAGATTTTTCTTCCTCTCTTTTCTCTCCTCCGACGCTCCCCTGCTCCACGGCCGCCAGGTCAGCTTTGTTCACCCCCAGCCTGCGGTTTGGGGGCCCCATCCCCACCTCCTTGCAGCCACAGGCCTCTGCTGAGGAGAAAAGAGAGGGAGCCTCAGGCTGCTCAGCCCATTTATCCTGAGCTGCTTAGAAACGCCGGGGGCGGGGGGGGGGGGGGGGGGCGGGCTTGGCAGGGGAGAGCTGGGGATGGTGGGGGCAGGGGGCAGCAAGGAGGCAAACTAGCTCTTTATATGTATATATACTTTTTAAAATATATTTCTTTTGTTATTGATTGCAGAGAGGAAGGGAGAGGGAGAGAGATAGAAACATCAATGATGAGAGAGAATCATCGATCGGCTGCCTCCTACATGCTCCCGACTGGGGATCGAGCCCACAACCGAGGCAGGTGCCCTTGGCCGGAATCGGACCTGAGACCCCTCCGTCTGCAGGCTGACGTTCCATCCCCTGAGCTGAACTGGCCAGGGCTTATATATACTTTCTTACAGATTTCAGAGAGGGAGGGAGAGAGAGAGAAGCATCAATGATGAGAGAGAAGCATGGATCGGCTGCCTCTTGCACACTCCCCCACTGGGGATGGAGCCCGCAACCCGGGCCTGTGCCCTGACCGTGACCTCCTGGTTCACAGGTCGACGCTCAGCCACTGAGCCACACTGGCCAGATCTGGCCCTTTATCATCACTCATTCATCAGTGGCTGCTAACTGAGCACCTAGTACGTGCCTGGCATGTGAGTGGGTTCTTGGGATACACCAGGGACCAGAAGAGGAGGAGGGTCGGTCTCATGCAGCCTGCATCCTAGCTGAGCTTTATCGTCGGGGTGGGAAGACAACTGGTGAACCCTGACACACAGGTAAGAAATGACACCATTGGAAAGCAAGGCCGGGGCGAACGGCCCCCTTCACAGGCCCAGAGCGATGGGGTGAAGGGGGGCGGTTGAATGAAGGCCTCCCAGGCCTGCTCTTTGCTGCAGTGGTCACGGCAAGGCCCCAGAGAGTACATGCAGCCCTCGGGGGTGCTCTGTTTCACTTGCAGAATAGTCTTAAAAATTCACTCACCGCTTTTTAAACGCAGGGCTTTCTGCTTCAGAGCCTCACTTCCACCTTCTCTTCAGAACTGGGAAGACCCAGCATCCTCCCCTGGCAACACCTGGCTGGAGGCAGTTAGCATCTGCCTCTTCAGACTGGGCTGTGCTCCACTTTACCGCAGTTCCCACTGCGCCCTACTGCCCACCATCGCCAGTCCCAGCCCCTGTGCAAGTCTGTGCCGATGGCCCCGGGTGTTCCCCTTGGACCTGGTCTCTACACCTCCCTGTCCTGCCCAAGTCCCTGTCCTGCAGGCCTCACTCCTAGGCACACCCTCTGCACTTTCTTAGTTTCTACCTTTCTCAGCTCCTTCCTTTCTCAGCTTCTCCCTTTCTCAGCTTCTCCCTTTCTCAGCTTCTCCCTTTCATCTTCAGGTCACTTTCCCACAATTGTGTGGCTCAGTAGCCCAAATGCTCGGGACACTGGGGAGGAGTCAATGAACTTGTGGGCTTTGGAGGGGAATAAGAGTCATCGTCAGGGAACATAGGCTGGGCACCCATCCCACTCTGCCCAGAGGAGGTGCCATCTGAGCTGAGACCTGTCACCAGACCAGGACACACTCCAAATCTGCTCTGCAGTTTCTAAAGTCCACCCAGGAGGACAGGACTTGGATAAACACAACAAATATAATGTGACGAGTCATCCTTTCTAGAATCTACTAGAGTCTACGAATCTGCCCTAGGACCCCCTCAAGTCTCAGCAGGAGCGCCACTGCGTCCCCTTCCCCTGCTCTGGGCTTCATGGGGCGAAGCGGTGCCCAGACCTGGGAGAGCAAACCCACTCAGTCCTCGGGCCGTCCTCTGTGGAGGGCACGCCACTGGCCCTGAGCCTCCTCCCTCTCACTGCCCCTTTACTCCCTTCATCCCTGGCTTCCACCCGGCACATCCCTCTCGCTGGCCCAGGTTTGGCCAAGTGCTGGAAGGGGACTCAGTCCTGGGGACGCCAGGATGGCGGGGTCGCGCCTGAGGGGGATAAGCCTCATTCTCCCAATGTAGGTCACACACACCCCCCATCTCCATCAAGACCAAATCACACGAGGCTGCTCAGAAGACACGCACGGGGCTCCGGGCATGTTCCCGCATCAACAGGGTGCTCCTCACCCTCGGGGCCCCGTGGGTTTCATGTCTGGAAAGAGCCAGCAGCATCTTCACCTTGAGGCTAACAGACCCTCCGGAGGACACGGCCGGGGCAGCAACACGTGCTCTTTCTCAGCTGCACGGACCCCTGGGGGCTCCTGGCTGGGCTCACTGCCTGGGGGGGGGGCGGGTGCAGGGCTCCTCCCAGTGGCTCCCCTCAGGCCCGGGGGCAGCCGGGACCTGGCTGACGCTCCTCCGGCATTTCCCCCGGGGCCATCCCGCCTGTGGTCCTGGGGCCTGCGGGCGGGCGGTCTCTGTGACTGGCTGAACTTGTGTTCTTACTGCTTCCGGGCGATGTGGGTGCCAGCGCCCTCAGGGAATGTGGGGTTTGGCTCTAGGTTTCTGCTGACAGGCAGCCGGCGTCTCCCGGGGCTGACAGCCGGCCAAGTGCTCTGGGTGGCACAGCGGATCCTCCTTCCCCGTCCAGCACGCAGGCCCCCCAGGTGGCGGGTCAGCAAGGTCAGCCTTCTCGGTCCCCGGCACGGCACCGGGGGAACTTGGTTGAGGCCAAACCACCAAGTCCCAGGGCAGCCAGCCAGCCCAAGCCCACCTGCTTCTGGGTCCCAGGCCCTGAGGCAGGACGGAAACGGACAGGGCACCCGGGGACCTGTGTTCCCTCTGCTGTGACCTTGCCGCGTGACCTTGTGAGAGTCACTGTGTCTCTACTGGCGCCTTGATATCTTTATCTGGAAGCGAGCGAGGGATCTGGGACACCTCTTAGGTCCGAGACAGTCGCTGCAACCGAGGGAGCTCGCGGGGGGATGTGGAGGTGGGTGCACGCTCTGGGGAAGAGCCCTTGGTGGTGCGGCGGCCGTCTGAAGCATCCTTGTAAACACGGTAATGGATGCGGGCCTCGGCGCTCGGGAAGGTTCTTTATTGCTAACGGGGGCAAGGTCCGAATATTGCTTAGCAAATTACCCTCTGCTAGGGGCGCCATTATGCCTTGACACAACCATTGGTCAGCAAATGGGTCACATTATTGGTTAGTAAATTTGAGGCTGCAGAATTATTTATTGGCAAATTAGAGATGGCAGAATTATTGGTTGGCGAGGCCAGAATTGCAGCGATTGGTTAGCAAATTAGAGATGCCTGTTTTGGTCTGTGAATAAATCACGGCTGGTCAGGGTATCGGAGGCCAAATTAGAGGTGGCCGGGTTATTTATGGACCAGCCGGGAACGCGGGGAGCA
>PVJC01031185.1:0-20746 GCA_004026665.1 Murina feae | reverse complement strand
ATAAGATGAGAAAAGGGAATTTGCTCTTTCCTCAGCTGCCTCCAGGACGAAGGTCTCATTGAATCTCATGCATTGAAGGCGATTCCGGTGTACGAAGTTCTGATCTTCAGTAGACATTGCCTCTGTATGTGAGTCAGTAAGTTCAGCTGAGTTTTACAAAGAGTCAGCATCCCTTCCCTCTCTGGAGGTTGACTGAGTGGGCTCACTGAGAGATGCATGCCAGCTTGGGCAAAGGGCTCTATTGGGGCTGGGGATTGAATCTGCCCAGGCTGATGTTCTAACCACTAAACACACTGATCAGGGCTATGCCTTTTTTTTTTTTTACAGTATTTTATTGACCTACTATGTCAGACACTAGGCTTGCTGCCAGGGATGTGGTTTTGGCAAGAGAGATGCAGTTTCTACTCTTATAGCATTGCAGAGGTGGGGGCAGCATCCACAGGACAGAGCCATAGTGTCTGTGTTATTTTTTTTAAAGGACCATTTATTCATTTAAAAAATATTTTTATTGATTTTTGAGAGGAAGGGAGAGGGAGAGAGTGATAGAAACATCAATGATGAGAGAGAACCATTGATTGGCTGCCTCCTGTATGCCCCCAACTGGGGATCGAGCCGGAAACTCGGGCATGTGCCCTGACTGGGAATCAAATCATGACCTGGTTCATAGGCTGACGCTCAACCACTGAGCCACGCTGGTTGGGCGAGCCATAGTGTCTTGATGGTGATAGCACATAGGGGAGTTACTTGCCCCCAGCTTAGGAGGTCAGGGAAGGAAGTCATCCTTGCAGACCAGAAGTCCATGCAGAAACTGCAGCATAGGTGGGAGTTAGGCAAAGAGAAGGGCAAAGAGTACCCCAGGCTGTTGGAATGCTTAGTTGAGTTTGTGATGCCACTTGCCATTCCCTTCAGTGAGGAGGTAGCAGGTGAGAGTGAGGAACAGGGCTTCTCAGACTTGGACATGCCTGGGAAGTCACTTGAGAATCAAACTACTATTTCCATTCAGTAGATCAGGGGAAGGTCAGAGATTCTGCTCCCAGGTGATGGTGATGCTGCTGGTCCACCTGTCACACTCGCAGGAGCCAGGACAGAAAGCAGCTTCCAGGCCTAGGGTGTGTCTTTTTTATTTTAAATTAAAATATATATTTTATTGATTTCAGAGAGGAAAGGAGAGAGACAGAATTAATGATGAGAGAGAATCATTGATTGGCTGCCTCCTGCACGCCCCTATTGAGGATCGAGCCCACAACCTGGACAGGTGTCCTTGACTGGAATCAAATCCGGGACCCTTCAGTCTGCAGGCTGATGCTCTATCCACTGAGCCAAACCAGCTAGGGTGTGTCTTTCTTCATGGCCAACTCCCTGCACCCAACATGGTGCCTGACACAGAAAGTGCTCCACCGAACCTCGTGGAGTAATTACTTAAAAGTGTAAGTAAGTGAGGGGTGGCCAGTGGGGCTGCAAGGTTACTAAGGGCCGACGACACAGCCACGTTCAAGAGTTTGGAATTTTTCTTAGGAGCAACAGTGGTGGAGAAGGAGGGTGGGGGTGAGGAGCATGAGGGGCTTTAAGCAGGGTTAAGTAGATCATCAGATTTTCATTTTAGAAAGATGATTCCAGTAGAGTGTGGGGATGGAAGGGAGCATTGGCAACTGGAGGGTGTGGCTATAGGAACCACCCTGGTGACAAGATGAGTGTGGCCTCTTTAGGGGACCAAGCAGTTGAGAGGGTGAGATGTGGGTGGTGGTGGGGGAGAGGGGTGGTGGGAGGAGCCAGAGTGCAGGACTTTGTCAGTGGTGCCCATTGATTGGCTCTTCCTCCGTTTGCCCAGCCCCACGCCGTGCCCAGGAGGTAGGAAGCACCACTTTCACCGTCAGGACTCCCTTCTGGTATGAAGTAAAACTCCTCAAGAATCTAGCAAAGAGCTTGGCCTGGAGGAGCTGCTCAGCGAATGTTTGTTTTAGTGACTTTGAAAGGATAGTCCCCAGGAAACAGATGAGTGAAAGAAAAGTATGAGCCCTGACTGGTTTGGCTCAGTGGATTAGAGCGTCGGCCTGCGAACTCCAGGGTCCCAGGTTCGATTCCCATCAAGGGCATGTACCTTGGTTGCGGACACATCCCCAGTAGGGAGTGTGCAGGAGGCAGCTGATCGATGTTTCTCTCTCATCGATGTTTCTAACTCTCTATCCCTCTCCCTTCCTCTCTGTAAAAAAATCAATAAAATATATTTTAAAAAAGAAAAGAAAAGGAAAGTATGAGATTCAGTGGGAGGGCATTGAAGTGGGGGAATGAGCAGTGTGGGGCTGGACTGCCGGGCGATGCCCTGGAAAAGTAGACGGAACCTACGTGGATGGGAGGAGAGGAAGGAGGAGGCAGAGTTTGCTTCTGCTTCAAACGTTCGGTTCATTAGATGGAAAGTTGCAGCGTTTCGAAGCCGTGTGGAGTCCCACGGGGGAAACGCCAACCCCACGGGGATTTTTAAAATGTGAAATGTCATCATCTTGAAGAGTGTTTATTTTTCTCTCTCATTTTTAAATGATTGCATGTTTACTAGGGAGAATGCATGAGGGCATAAAGAAGAAAAACAATCACCTCAAAGCCTCAAAGACTCAGAGAAATAGTCCTATACTCTTAGCTTTTTGGTGTGTTTCCTTTCATTTTTTTGCCTGTGCACATGTTACATAAATGATATGTTGACATAGATGCAATTTGCAATCATACAATTATGTAATCCTCATCACCAAAATTTCCCCATCATTAAAATTCCCTGTAAACATCATCTAGAAAAAAGTTTATTGATGCTACCTCTATTGTTGGATATTTTAAGGCTCTAAATTTTCTTTATGAAACACATGTTAAAGTGACTATCTTTGTGCAAAGATATTTTGTGGACTTTATGAAATTTTTCCTAGAAGTTGAGTGTTAACTGTGTCAAAGATTATGAACTAAGATTTCTGAGACATTTTGCCAAATAGTGTTCTGGGAAATTGAACCCGTTTTCAAGTTCACTTGAAGATTACGAGCATCTGACTCATCATACTGTACTAGCATTTAATAGTATAATTTATCAAATTGCTTACAATTAAATTTTTTTTATTTAATGACTATTTTTTAATGCTAGTGAGATTGAATAGTTTTCCTACTTACTATTTTAAATTACCCTTTTATGTTAATTGTTCAGATTCTTTGCCCATATACGGTATTCTATTTAATTCTAGTGTTTTTCTTATTTTTATAAGCTTTTTAACAAATTGTTTTGATTATTTTTTCTCCTCTCCCATTCTTTAGTCTTTGCAAGGACAGCTTTGTAGAAAGGATCTTCTTTGATAAGCATTAATGTTTGTCTAACCTTTTGGGGAGTTTGGAGTAGAAGGTTTGTTTCATGGTGTGCTTCAGCATGAGTATATGGAATATTCATACGTTGAAGGATGGATTATTTCACAGGTTTATGTCTATCGGCCAGTTGAACCAATAAACCTGGGCATTTTGGTAGCGTTCTATGTTCTGTATGGTTACTTAGGTATTTCTCAGTGTGCTAGAACATTTTCTGACATAAATGACAGTCATCATTAACAAACTCATTCAGTAAATATTTAGGCAGTCAGTATTGTGCTAGTCAGTTACTTTTTCCATTTTTCAAGAAGAAAATCAAGAAACATCAGCCATGAATGAAAGCAGTATACCCTCCAGGTCACACTCCCCAGCCTGTGACCAACTCCACAACTTGTGGCGAGGCCGGTGGCCCCGAGTTCTGGACCTCTGGGTCTGATTCTCCATCAGAGAAACATTCTGCCAAGCCAGCAATGAGAAGCTGCTGGCCAAGTTCTTATTGATTACCTACTGTAGGCCTGTGGGTACCCAGATATAAGAAACGGACTCTGCCTTTGAAAAGGTTACAATCTAGTTGTGGAGATGAATGTAATAGGAAAACAATCTTATTTTGCCTATTTTCCTAATGGATTGTCTTTTACTTATTCAGTGTGAGGAGCTGCTTAGATTAAGGGATATTGATAAATCACACATATCATGAAAAATATTTCTCCTATTAAAATTTTTCTTTATATATTAAAGTACAACATTTTAAAAAAAATATATTTTATTGATTTTTTACAGAGAAGAAGGGAGAGAGACAGAGAGTTAGAAACATCAATGAGAGAGAAACAACAATCAGCCGCCTCCTGCACACGCCCCACTGAGAATGTGCCCACAACCAAGGCACATGCCCCCGACCGGAATCGAACCTGTGACCCCACAGTTCACAGGCTGACGCTCTATCCACTAAGCCAAACTGGTTAGGGCAAACATAACATTTTTAAGTCAGTGTTTTCCTTTGTGTTTCTGAGCTTTATCTAATGCTTAGGAATTTATTATTATTTTTTATGTGGTTTCATTGGTTTTAGAAAGAGGAAGGGAGGGAGGGAGGAAGGGAGGGAGGGAGAGAGAGAGAGAGAGAGAGAGAGAGAGAGAGAGAGAGAGAGACATCAATGAGAGAGAAACATCGATCGACTGCCTCCTGCATGCCCCCTACTGGGGATTGAGCCTACAATTTGGGCATGGACTCTGACTGGAAATCGAACCTGGTGAGTGGGACAATATTCAACCAACTGAGCTATATTGGCCCAACCAACTGAGCCATACTGGCCGGGCAGGAATTTATTTTTATAATAGGGGCCTGGTGCACAAAAATTTGTGCACTCGGGGCAGGGGGGGGGGTCCCTCAGCCCAGCTTGTGCCCTCTCACAGTCTGGGACTCCTCGGGGGATGTCCACCTGCTGGCGTGCCTGGTCAGCCTGGGTGAGGGGCTGATGGCTGTTTGCAGGCTGGCCAGGCTGGTGGCTGTTTGCAGGCTGGTCCCCAGTGGGGACCCTCACCCCATAGAGATGTGGCCAGCCTTGGTGAGGGGCTGAGGACTGTTTGTAGTTTGCCCACAGCTCCCATTGACCTAACGTCCCAGCGAAGCTGGCTGGAATCAGGTTTCTGGGGTTTATTTATCTTCTGTAATTGAAGCTTTGTTGCCTTGAGCCGAGGCCTAGGCAGGCAATGAAGCCTCCTGTTTGCTTTAGCTCTGTGGCTTGTATAATTGAAACATTGTTGCCTTGAGCAGAGGTCCTGCTGGCCTAGGCAGGCAGTTTCAACTCCATCGCTGGTGCAACGGAATCCTTCTGTTTGCTCTAGCTCTGTGGCTGCCGGCCGCCATCTTTGCTGGGTTAATTTGCATATAGCTGCTCTGATTGGCTGATGGGCGTGGCTTGGCTGGTGGGCGTGGCTTAGGAGTCTCAGTGATGGTTATTTTGCATATTACTCTTTTATTAGATTAGATGTTACGTGGCATAGGAATCTAAGTTAATTTATTTTCCACATTATCTATTCGGTTGTCTCAGTATAGTTGTCCTCCCTTATCTGTGGGGGATACATTACAAGACCCCCCATGGGTGTCTGAAACCCTGAATAGTATTGAAACCTACAAATATTGTCCCGCCTTTTCACTTAAGGGAAGCACTTTACGGTTTCTCATTGGCATGTCTGAAGTTCCAGCATCACTACGCTTGCACTTTGGAGACATTATTAAGTAAAATAAGGGTTCCTGGAACACAAGCACTGCAAGTCGATTTGATCACCGAGACAGCTACTAAGTGACTAGTGGGTGGGAGCACATACGGAGTGGAGATGCTGGAGAAAAGGATGGTTCTCATCCTGGGCAGCGTGGCAGGCTCTCCAAGATTTCATTTCAGTCCTCAGTACAGTTCGAGATTTAACCATGCTATTTAGGATGGTGTGCAATTTAAAACTTATGAAGTGTTTATTTTTGGAATTTTCCATTAAATATTTTTGTACCACAGTTGACCGCAGGTAACTGAAACCTTGGAAAATGAAACCACAATAATGAGGAATTTCTGCACTATTTTAAAAGAATATATAGTTCTTTCCTTCTAATTTGAAATGCCCCTTTCTTTATATGCTAAATTTCTATACATTCCTGGGTTTGTTCTCTACTTTTCTTTCCAAGAAATCCTTTTGTGATTTTTATTTTTTTCAGAGAGGAAGGAAAAGGGAGAGAGAGATAGAAACATCAATGATGAGAGAGAATCATTGATGGGCTGCCTCCTGCACATCCTCTGTTGGGGATTAAGCCTGAAACATGGGCATGTGCCTTGACCATAATCAAACCCCAGACCCTTCAATCCGCAGGCTAACACTCTATCCATTGAGCCAAACCAGCTAGGGCATCCTTTTGTAATTTATTAAATATGTAAGTTTGATTAAAAATGCTTTCCCACTGGCCTTCCCCACATTTAAAATGAGGATAATGTCTTAGTAGCAATTTCGTCTCATAGAGTTGTGAGAAGTAAACCATATGTCAGGGCTTGGCTACATTGTGGTAAGCACTCAATAAATGATATCACTATTTTTATTGTTTTTCAGGGCCAATGCCAATGGCCCTTAATTACTGCAGTAGGTAGCTCCTGTCATTTTTCTTTTCAAAAATTTCTTGGCCATTCTACTTTTATTTTTCAATTTGAATTGCATTTCCATTCATCAAATTCCAGGGAAAACAAAGAGAAAAAGAATAATTGATATTCTGATTAAAATTGTATTGTTTATATATTAAATGGGGAGGCCTGACATTTTACAAAACTGAATCTTTGTATCTACAATCAGTGTAACTCTCTCTATTTACATTTTGCTTTTTGTTCTTTAATCAAATTTTTATTACATTGAGGTGTAAGCATTGATTTTCCCCCTAGCTTTCCCCTTGTAATGGTTGAGACTGGCCCCCTTCCTTGAATTTCATTAAATGCCTTGAGATACATTCTCTTTTTAAGTCATCCAGACAACCCTGTGAGGTGAGATTGAGCATTTCAATCGGACAGGTAAAGAATTTAAAAGGAAGGGAGAAAGGAAAGTAATAGTTTTAAATACCTATGTATGTTTGATACATAGGTATTTATCTTAAGTAGGTCTATTATCCCCATTTAAAAACGGAGAAAACTGATTCCTAGGGAAGTTAAAGTGACCTGGCCAACCCACAGAATAAACAGAGAGATAGGGCTCAAGCCGAGAGCTTGGGATTCCAAATCAGTTGTTCTAATGGCCAGTGGCTAACTACGTCCCCCTGGTGCTATCTCATCCTCCCTGCGCTAGTCATTTGTCTTAGTGAAGTTGACCGCAGGCCACTGGTCTGTTTCCTGGGGCAGGCTGCCATTCCCTGGTCCAGCCTCTGGGCCTATCTGAGTGGCCCAGCGCATGCAGCCCTTCCCAAGAGCCAATCACAGGGGTTTGGCCGATTCTGTTGTTGAATGTAGCCTGGTTGCCTGGTTACAGAGAGTACCTGGGAGAAGGCCCAGGCTAGGGAGAAGATGATGGGGGCCCAAAATACTCTCATACACCTGAGCCTTGCTGTTTTTTATTTTTATTTTTTATTTCTTTATCTGATCCCAGATTTCTTTTTATTCTTATGCTGTCTTCTAAGACGCAAGTGAAAATTCAGAGGACTAATCTGAAGCATATTTAAGTTCTGCAAGTGAGTCTGGGAGTATTCATGATGACATAATGTCCCCAAGGGGAGTCAAGAAAGGTATAGCATTTGGTTATTTAAAGCAAGATGAGACCGAGGAAAAGATGTGGGTCTTGGAGCAGTTTTGTGTTGGATGAACTGAATGTGGAATCCAATGCCCCTTTGCCTGAATAGTCCCATTGGAAAACACATTATATTCAGTGTACTAGGGTTCCTTTTCCCCCCACATCCTCACCAGCACTTGTCCTTTGTTATTTGTTGATGGTAGCCATTCTGACAGGTGTGAGGCGATACCCCATTGTCTTTTTAATTTTCAGCTCTCTGATGTTTAGTGACTTTGAGCATTTTTTCTTGTCTCTTGGCCATTGGTATGTCCTGGAGCCTTGCTGTTTCCTTATCTGACTGCTGGGGTTTTCCCACTGCAAGGCTAGGTGTCAGGTTCATCAGTACAGGACCCAAGGGAGCTATGTAGGAGGTGAGAATCACAGAATGACCAGAAGGAGGAGCTTGACCTGAACTGCCCATCCAGTGGGCATCCTCTGTTCAGAAAAGAGCTGCTCTCCCAGCAGTAGCAGCAGCCTTTGCTCTCAGTAGGATTGTCAGATGCTGTTTCTCCTGGATGTGTGTATTGATCTTCCTTTAGTAGAAAGTTTATCATTGTCTCTTTGTCCTTTTCACAGAAATAGGACCTCAAATATGTTCTTTTCTTGTTTTTTCCACTGCAGATAGTTGGGTGAGGAGGAAGAATTTTAATTGTGTGTGTGTGATTATTTGTGCATTTATTTTCTTTCTTATATCTTTGTGGAATGGATCCTGCTGCAAAGTCTCAGTGGAGAGATCCCTCTAGGCCAGCTGTCCTGTGCAGATCTAGGTCTGAACGAAGTCAAAGGACTTGGATAGGTGGATATGTGTGTGTGTGTGTGTGTGTGTGTGTGTATCTAATCTAATAAAAGCATAATATTGAAACTGACCGTTTCTTTGGAACGCCTAAGCCATGCCCACCAGCCAATCAGAGCGACTGTATGCAAATTAACCCAGACAAGATGGAGGCCGGCAGTCACGGAGCTGCTAGAGTAAACAGGCAGCTTCCGTTGCAGCAGGAGTAAAACTGTTTGCCGGCCACCTGGCATTCTCTTGGCTCCAGGCAACAACATATTTGCAATATTGTCTCAATTATAGAAGCCACAGAGCTGAAGCCAACAGAAGGCTTTGTTACCTGCCTAGGCCTCGGCTTAAAGGAACAGTGTATCAATTATAGAAGATAAATAAACCCCAGAAACCTGCTTCCAGCCAGCCTTGCTGGGACGTTGGGTCAATGGGAGCTGTGGGCAGCTTGAAAGCCTGAAAACAACCCTCAGTCCGTCACCCAGGCTGGCCACACCCCAGTGGGGTGAGGGATCCCACTGGGGGGCTTGGCCAGCCTGCAAACAGCCATCAGCCCCGCACCCAGGCGGGCCAGGTACCCCAGTAGGGACCCAAAACCCGAAGGGACTGTGGGCAGCCTGAAAGCCTGAAAACGTCCCTCAGGCCCACACCCAGGCTGGCCACACCCCAATGGGGTGAGGGACGCCACTGGGGGGCTTGGCCAGCCTGAAAACAGCCATCAGCCCCTCACCCAGGCTGACCAGGCACGCCAGCAGGTGGACATCCCCAGAGGGGTCCCAGACTGTGAGAGGGCACAGGTCAGGATGAGTGATGTCCTGAGTGCACAAATTTTTGTGCACTGGGCCCCTAGTATATATATATTATATACCTTTGCTCTTAAGAGGAAAAGCTGGTCTGTGACACCTAGGAGGGACTCATTTTGTCATTTGGAAGAATTTCAGAGCTGACAATTTAAACCCATTCTACTTGCTTTTCTAGATTGCTTGGGTAGTAATATTTGGGAGAGAGGCAAGTCTGAGTGACTGTGAAGACACTGGAAGCAGGATTTATTACTTGGAAACTCAGCAAGCATTTCTAGAGCACCTACCCTGCCAAGATGGTTGAGTTTCACCACTTCAGGATGGTGGCCCCTGGAGTTGAGCAATGCAGTGGCCTAATGTGACCCTCATTAGATGCCATTGGGATATGGGGTGCTGGATGATAAGGCAGAAAGTAGATCACATCTCCTTGGAATGGATTATGATCTAGTTGAAGAGACAGTTCTCAATTGTAAAGATTTGATGGGGTCATTACATAGCACCATCTTTCCCTGCCTGTGAACAGAACTAATTGAGAGAGATGTAGAAATTGGGCAAATGGAGGATAAAACATCATCTTTATGACTAGTAAAGCTGGTCCTGGAAAATGTAGTTCATATCTGGAGGCAAGAGAGTTTTGTGAAAATAAAGAGAACTTCAACTAAAATAGAGTTGGGAGGCCCTAACCAGTTTGGCTCAGTGGGTAGAGCGTTAGCCTGCGGACTCATGGCTCCCAGGTTCGATTCCGGTCAAGGGCATGTACCTTGGTTGCGGGCACATCCCCAGTGGGGAGTGTTCAGGAAGCAGCTGATCGATGCTTCTCTCTCATTGATGTTTCTAACTCTCTAGCCCTCTCCCTTTCTCTCTGTAAAAAAATCAATAAAATATATTTTTTAAAAAATTGAGTTGGGAGGTCCTGTAGGGGGAGCTCTCACAGCCTACCACTCATCATCAATTACCCCAAACAGGAAGAGACCCATACTTTGCATCGCCAACAAGAAGATGTTTCTACTTGCCTACCTTGGCCTGGCAATAGCTCAGCCCTTTCAATAACTCTGCCAGTGAAAACCACTGCACTTGGAACTCCCAGTGTTCTCCAGTGTTCTTTAAAAGCCCCTCCCAATGCACCCCCCCCCCCATCTCTATCCTCTTAAAAAAAATAGGTTTCTCTCCTTGGTTCTCCAGGCTTGCCTGTGGCTTTGCCATAGCTTCCATGTCTGGAATTGTAATTCTTTGTTATTCCTGAATAAGCCCATTTATGCAGGTAAATTACTATTTTTTTTAGGTCAACAGTTTCTTAAAATGAATCCTGGAATTAGACAGACTTACCTACCCACCCCAGGTAACATGGGAGAACTTCAGTTCTCCTAGCAACCATCCGTTCTATCCTTTGACACCTCTCCCCCCCGCCAACATTTATAAAATGGAGAAGCACAGCAGAATGCAGATTAATCTCTAAGAAAGTAGAGGGAGAGAAGTGGTCAAGCTGCCCATGTCCAATTCTTGTCCCCCAAATTAGCAGCCCAGGAAAAAGGCCTGGAGTGTTACCCTAAAAGATATCCCTGTACAGAGACACATCAGATCAGGGAAAAGAAGGTTCCTCCCTCAACACGTTCAAATGATCAGCTGGAGATGAACTCTAAGGCAATACAGACCAACTATACGAATTTTTGGTACAAGATATATATTTAGATACTGAAAAGGGATGATCAGAATAGCATGTGTTTAATAGGGGAACATTTCTGGAAGCAAGCAGTGGGTACAATTTAGTGAAGAGAAGCACTCAGTTTTAAACAGTCTGAACTGTTGAAATGGGGAGAACTCATGATGAGCCGGAACTGCGATAAAATGAAGAGGCCTCCCAATATGACTGACATAGTGGCTCTCATCATCTGGAAGATGTAGATTGTCATCAGTCCCAGTCGTCATGAATAGAATATAAAGATTAGATGGTGTAGCCCCAACTGGAATGTTCACAGGCCAATAGAGCACAGTTGAGGATCCATGGTGGCAGCTGTGAAGGGGAGGGTGCTGGGGATTCCAGCAAGACAGGACTGCTGGTGCTAGACATCAATCATGGCTGTCCTCTCATCTGATTTATAACTTCGATAAGTTAGAAGTGCTTTCTGGTTTACCACCTTAAATGAAAATCGCTTGAAGTTTTCTTTAGAGCAAAAAGAAAATGGTTTTTTGATTTGTCTTGCTTTTTCTCTTACCAGCTAGGATACACCCGAGAGCTGTGGGTACTTGGGCTTAGTTGGTGTGAGGTTTTCTTTTTAGTTTTCCGTTGCTTAATGGAGAGTGATTTTCAACCCCACAGCTTCTTAGGAGGGGACTGGGAGAAGCAGTAGCACAGACTTTCCAAAAACAGTGGATCATTCAGAGCCACATTTTCTTGATTTTGGAAAGCCACTTGTGATCTTTGTATAGTGGATTTTTCTTTCAAAACACATTTTTCTTAGTGACATTATAATCCAGTTGTCTTCTAAGAGTGCCCAGAAACTGGCAACTGAAAATTTTGGAAAGGGAAAATGGACAGAGAATTAAAATTAACTGTAGATGAACCCATAGCTAATTAAGGATTAAGGTGAACATTTCTCTTTTAATCTATCTGCTGCCTGTTTTACATGGGTTAGTCATATTTATATACGTATAAGTGGTGTAGCTGGATATGCAACCTAGTTAAGTTAGACTGGCTAATCCTAATGCTAATCAAAGATGTCTGTCTGTCTGTGTTGTATGATATGGAAGCTGATGTGATTGTGGGCAGAGAGACCCAGGTGACCTCTTGGGGAATCTATTTCCATCTCCAAGATTCATTGAGTTATTTGCTTTCTATCTTCTAAAATAAACACTGAGCCCAGTGCCTGGAAGCTTCTCTAATACTTAACATAGAGAAATATTTATTGTATTTTAACTTGAAAATGGCTATAAAATAGTATGTAAAAATACTAGCTCAGTTATGCAAAATTCAACAAATAGTACGTTTTTATATGCCCGATGCTGTTTTAGGGACTGGGAGACAAGAACTAGATAAGGAGGGATTTGTCATTGCTCTGCATCTCATTTAATTTTGTATCACAGAATTGATCGGTGAGACTTGCTGATGTCCCCTGGAAATAGAAAACACTTGCTTTCCCTCATTATGTTTTGGAAGCTGGAGACTGACTTTGTGTAGGTATTTGGCCGATACTTGAGTGGGTATATGAGAAGTCAGTGAGAGGAGCCCTGCCCAGCTTCTCCTTCTGTGAATTAGGACATGCTTTGGAAGAGCTCATTTATCCCCTACTTTAGCTCGGGAGCAAGGAATAAAAGTTGAACCACTTTCACTGAGCTTCCTGAGGTACTAATGTAATCACAGCCCCAAACCACCTGGAAAACTCTCTTTCTTGGGGAGCCTTTGCTGGAAAATCATTGAGGTGATTCTTTCTCTTCTCAATGCGTTGTCACTTGCTATTGTATTGGGCCTTTAGAATTTTTATTTTGGGGAGAGAGACTTAGAAATACACTTTCTGGTCCATGGTTGATGGAGCATATGGGCCACATTGGATGGATTCCCGAACTAGATTTTGAGGCCCTTTAGGAAATTTGGGTTTGCATGGTTTGCCGGCCATGTTGGCAGTGCCCATTCTGGCCCCTACTCTTTACTCCATCATATGGTCTAAAATAAGTCTTTGTGTCTCTGGACCTTAGCTATTACCATACATTTGGAGGGATTTTTCAACCCATTTTCTAATAGTTTTACAAGGGTTAAGAGATCTGCACTTACAACATTTATTTTAACAGGAGAAAAGCCCCACTAAGTACTCACTGTGAAGGTTTTTATTCCAGCAAGAAGAGGAACTAATGGCATAACAACCACAGTACCTGAAGGAGTGAAGTTTTATTTTTAAAGAATTAATATTTGTAGCTATTCGTTCTCAATTCTTTGCTTCCATAGCCCCTCAAATGAGAATGCAAATGACTGACCAGCCTTTTGATATTTCTTTCAGGGACACCTGTGTGGTTTTTTGTGAAAATTGCTCCAATTCGAAACGAACAGGATAAAGTGGTTTTATTTCTTTGCACTTTCAGTGACATAACAGCTTTCAAACAGCCAATTGAAGATGATTCATGTAAAGGTTTGTAATTCTGATTTGTATATTTTTTTTGTGTGTGCCTGCATTGTGAGCTGCATTACAGGAAATTTGAGGTTGCCAAGGAAATATCTGCACAAAGATCAAGATTTAAACTTTGATAGTAAAGCATTTTATTGCTCTGGAATGTCTTGAGGGAGAAGAAGGGGAGAATAAAAACTTTGTTTAGGAAAGCATCTGAATCAGTTTTATACCC
The DNA here is from genome assembly GCA_004026665.1 of Murina feae. NCBI lineage: Eukaryota > Metazoa > Chordata > Mammalia > Chiroptera > Vespertilionidae > Murina > Murina feae. The sequence goes on along the minus strand of PVJC01031185.1, from coordinate 7,219 downwards.
CTTCAGGTCAGTCCTTTCCAATGAAGTTTAGAAGGAGGTAGTTGAGCATCTCTGGCATCATCAGAATCCTCTTGGGTTTTCACATGACAGATGTCAGTCACCTAAATGGGAAGTCCGTGGCCACATTCGTCTTTATATACACACACATCTTTAAATTTGACTGAGTTCTAGGATTTCAAGGTTGCTAAAGTAGATTTTAGCCCTTTTCTATCAGTGTGGTTGAGTAAGTCTGCTGCCAGTTCATTTATTTGAAACATGGTATTAATGAGCATGAGTAACATTTCCATGAGTAACATCCGTGGTCACAGCTGATTAAAGGGCAGTGCCCATTCTGGCCCCTACTCTTTACTCCATCTTATGGTCTAAAGTAAGTCTTTGTGTCTCTGGACCTTAGCTATTACCGTACATTTGGAGGGATTTTTTTAACCCATTTTCTAATAATTTTACAAGGATTAAGAGATCTGCACTTACCAGATGTTACCATACATCTCAGCGATAGCACATGCACGCACTGTTTGAATAATATTGGTGATCGGGAAAGGAGACGGCTCAGATTTCTAGAAAAACTGTCTTCCTGGAGAGGCCCACTCATCAGGCTATGCAGATGATGGCACGTTGCCCCAGAGGTTTGGGCTCCGAGGGTGTCAGGGCATTCTTCCATCCCTCTCCCAGAGCGTCTGCTCATGGTACCTGGGAGGCTAGGGGCGCATTCATACTGCAGAGCTCCCTGGCTCTGTGCCTGTGGTTGACTTCCCAGCTCTGCCAGAGAGCTCTGCACCCATGGTTTCCTGAGACACAGCAGAGAGATGAGAATGGAACCCAGGGGAGGCAAACTGGGGCCTCTTAGTCTCGATGTGACCAAATTGTGATTGTTAAATGGGAATTGTAGGAGGAACTAAAAAGCATTAATTATATGGATGCTCTCAGGGGCTGTGTACTGTGAGGATATTTAAAATCCTAGCACATCTGGGCACTCCCATTTACAGAGCTCAGAGCACAGTGCTGTGTGTATCAGTGTGTTTTTTTCTGAGAGTGCAGTAAATCAACTTCAGCCTGCCTTTTGGTTTAAGACTACAGCAGATGGGAAGTCTCCCACCAGTGTCTTGGCCTCCTGCAGGCTCGCTTTCTCCTGCAGATGTGGGACTTTCTACTTTCCAGTTTCTGACTGGAAGATTTCTCAGTGCAAGAGCTATTACTTGGTGATAGGCTCCCTCATGATTGAGTGTCATCTTGCTACCACCTAGAAAGGCCATTTGCTTTAACAGAATAAACTCACAAATAATATTTTAAAGGTAATCAGATATTGTGACACTTATTCTTGTAAGTTTTCTCTTAACTTAACCTGCGTGATTAGGTCAAGCCAGAATGTTTTCACCACCACTGGAACGTTTTTAGGTGCTGTTTAGTGGGAAAGGCATGCTCAATAGAGAACATGCCTCCCATGACACCTGCTGCCTGCATTTGATTCTCAGGAAACCTGAAAGAAGAGATAAGTCACATTTTGTGTAATAAATGAGACTCACTTATATGAGTGATGTGGTGAGACTCAGTTAGGTTTATTTTTCAGAAATAAAATGTTCCGCTTCATTTAACCTGCTTCAGTGATGTATTTCCTTCACACACACACACACACACACACACACACACACACACTTGTCCTCAAAGTAGGCATGCTGCTAGTGGATCATGCTAACATCTCCTCCAGGACATGCTTTATCAGCCTGTCCATTTCAAAAGCCACGGCAGATATGTTTAGATCCTCCCACTTGTCGTGTCACTGTGTCCCTGGCCCACATTGATTCGGTGGTCTGCTTAGGACGAGGTCACATTTTATACTAGTCTGTTTATGGTGGAAGAGTGTGATTGTTCTCCAGGCCTTGTTCATAAGCCTATAAACTGCAGTTCTGGCCTCAAGGACCAAGTCGAGATGGAACGTGTGCCGCCCTGTGGCTGGATTGCTCTCTGACTTGACATTTCTCCTTGGACGTGCCCTCTCATTGTGAGATCCTCAGGTCCGGCGGCGGCATCTTGGGCCCACACTTTATCAGCATTCAGGGTCTTAAGAGTGTTGCTCACTTAGGCCTGTTTAAAGATGCTTTCCCACCCTCCGATCAGTCTTTTTAAACGTCACTTGTGCTGATTGTCTCTAAAATGACTTTATTTTCTCTGATCATGCAGTGTCTAACTCTGGGCTTGGGAATTGGGCAAGTGCATCCTAATAGTGGATTCGAGAAACCAGTTGGTGCCTAGTATTTTCCCACAAACAACCCACAAAGGGGTAAACACATGGCAATCGTCTACTTAACACTTGACACCGAGTCACTGGCCTTTCTCCCAGAGCTCTGAGCACAGGTGACGGGCCTGGGACAAGCTCTCTGAGACCGCTTTCATTTAATATATAAGCTCTCACGATGCGTTGGATGAGTTATCCAAGCCCCTGACTTCCTCTTCTTCTCTTTTCTGTCCATCTTTTGGCTTATTCCCTTGCTCTCTGACAAAAAGTACCCACAGATGGTATGGAGCAGGTGTGAAGGCCAAGCTAGGTTTACTGCTGGTGTACAGCTTTGGGACGTGTGCGTGAGTGTGCGTGTGTGCGTGTGCATGTGCATGTGTGTGTGCATGTGTGTGTAGGCTGAATGAGAAAGTGGAAATTCTTGGCTGAAATAAGAATCTGTGATGCTCCAGAGGTTTCATTTGTTTATCTCTTGCTTTTTTGTCATTACAGCTAATTGGGAATAGGCTCCAGTGTATTTTTCTCTGTCCCATTCTCCCTGCTGAGCCAGGAGCCTTGGGCAAGTGCACAGCGAAGAGCCGGAGTGTAAGGCTCAGGCTCATCTCTCTGCATTGCTCACCGAAGAATGAGTCACCCCTCTTGTTTTTTCTCAGACCCCCACCAAGTAATCTCATATTGAAGGAGCAAACCCATTTTCAAAGATGCATGTATTGACGTCTACATTTATAGCTAAACTTGAGCCAAATACAGACAACAAAAGGAATGGAAAACTCCAGAGAAGATTTTTGAAGGCCAGAGATTTAGAATATTTGGAGATGAGAGCTCTGTCTGGCAAGCAGTTGGAACTGCCGAGCTGTTTTAATGTGTCTTCGTGTGGGAGATTTGTGAGGCACTCTTGGGAAAGAAACAGAACAATGGATACAAGCCACGGGCCCCTTCTCTCTGCCCCCCACCCCCATATTAACATTTTATCTGATTCCCTTAGGATGATGGAAAGTTGACGATTTAGTGACTGCTACTTGTAGATTTTTGGTTATTTGTACCTTAGGGAAAAGATGGGGAGGAAGACTTGAAGACATTTAGGCAGCGTCCACATTGACCATCCGTCCTCGCCCCATGTGTCCATTGTTCCCCTCTGGACATTGGGTTATGGCACCAGCTCCTCTGAGAGAATCTGTGACTCTACAGATTAGGACAGACTTCCCATGGGGATGAGGACACCTTATGGGGGTCCTCTGCAGCTTCTACTCAAAGTGACGGGCATGAGTTCCCAGGGAGGGGACTGTGGATGTCTTTCCTGGTATCCCTGGACCCACTCTCAGAGGAGCTGGAGTTCCATTTCTTCTGGTCTGGGGAGGATTCAGGGCCATTCTTCTGCTTAGCTGCTTTGTCCTCTGGATTCGGAGTCTGTGTTGGGAAGGTGCTCCAGGATAGCTCTTGGCCGATGAGGTTTCTGCAGCCAGGCACTGAATACTGCCAAGCTTTAAAGGACAAAAAATAAAATCACCTTGTCCTGATTTTAGCTGTCATGGAAAAATAGTTGCACGCTCTGTTTATTTGCTGGGGACCCTCAACCCCAAGGTTGGCCTTGAGAACCCCGACAGGTTTTCAGGGGTTCCATGAGGCAGTTGCCTTGGTCAGCGTTGATGCAAATGGGTTGTTGGGTTTTGGAAGGGACAGTTGACTTTGGGGATCACTCATACGACCCTTTGATTGTACATATTGTTCGAATAAAAAAATACGTATTTATGGTCTACAGGTACAGCCCCCTTTAAAAATACTTTAAGAGTATTGCTGACTTAGGCTTGTTTAAAATTCACTTCTGAGATGGAAAGGAAGGGTGCATGATCCAAAACCCCAGAAATATCTCCCAAAACTTGCTCTTTGGCATAACAGCAAGATCACTCATATGTCTTAAATTCTCAGTGAAGATCACTCGTACATCCTAGATTCTGGGTATCAAGTGGGCTGGATTAGAAGAAGATCAGTGTTTGCCTTTTCCTGGATAGACAGACTAGTCCAGATGGCCAAGGAGGCCATTGGTTTTACCAGGCAAATGCACCCTGACTGTGGGGAGGTAGAGATTTTAATTTTCACTTCACAGAGGAGGTCACTAAACCCAGGTAACTTGTTGGGGATTACAAAGCTAGAGGCAGAGATGGGATTTGTATCCAGATTCTTCCTGGGACTTTGGATATTGAGTTCAGTCCAAGACTCTCCAAGTTTCTTGTTTTAAGGGGACCTGTCACCAACTGTCCTTCCCCCAGTCCCAGAGCAGACTAAAGTATGCCAGTGCTTTCTCCCCACTTACCCATGGATTGAATTCGTTTTTTATTCTCCTGGCTTTAGAGAATGGAATGCATGGAATGGCTGATTGACAGCTTGTCCATTTGAAACCCAGGGTTAGCTGGGTCTCTACTAGGTCAGATACGGAGGTTGAGCTCAGTCACAAGGTCAGAGAAGCACCGCGATTGCCTCCAGTGTCTGGCCAGAAAGCCTTGGGCCAGATTGGAGATATCTGGGTTCTAGACTCTTTCTAGGTGTCTAGGCACTCTGTGCCTCAGTTTCCCTTTTGTAAACAGGTGGTAAAACCTGCCCTACCTATGTCACAAAGTTATAATGAGGATACAGTGCGAGTGCAGGGGAAAGTGGCACAGATTCGAGCATCTCTGTGTGCTTTTCTGAGCAGCAAGGCTTCATTGTGACGATGGGGCGGGAGCTCAGGAAGACATGGGGTGTCTGCTTCTGACAGTGTAACTTGTGCTGTGACTGTCCATGTACCTTCAGGATGTGGCTGAACTTGTTTCTCTTCTCTTCCGCATGCTCCAGGCTGGGGGAAGTTTGCTCGGCTGACCAGAGCACTGACAAGCAGCAGGGGTGTCCTGCAGCAGTTGGCTCCCAGCGTGCAGAAAGGCGAGAATGTGCACAAGCACTCCCGCCTGGCTGAGGTAAGGGCGAGGGTCAGCTCATCTTACACTTCATCTCAGTGGGGCCCAAGGGCTGAATAAATGGTGCACAGCGAGTGTGCTGGCTTGGAGGGGACCTTTGGGATCCCCAGACTCTTGACCTGACTGGGCTGCATACCACGATGTATGACTTTGAGTAAGTGACCAAACTCCCATGTGTGAAAGGGACTGCAGACAGCTCTATTCCAAGTTGCTTGAGCTTACATGTGTTAGTTTACTTTTTTGAAGGAGTAGGGAAGGAGCTAGAAGTGCTATATATACGAAAGGGGATTGTACCTATAGACCACCTAATCTAATAAAAGAGTAATATGCAAATTGACCCTCACTCCGTTACACCCAAGCTATGCCCACCAGCCAATCAGAGCAGCTGTATTCAAATTAACCCAGCCAAGATGGCAGCCAGTAGCCATGGTGCTAGAGCAAACAGGAGGCTTCCGTTGCACCAGTGATGGAGGAAACTGCCTGCCTAGGCCAGCTGGGCCTCTGCTCAAGGCAACAAAGTTTCAATTGTAGAAGCCATGGAGCTGAAGCAAACAGGAGGCTTTGTTTCACCAGCAATGGAAGAAACTGCCTGTCTAGGCCAGCTGTGGCCTTCTGCTCAAGGCAACAAAGTTTCAATTATAGAAGATAAATAAACCCCAGAAACCTGATTCCAGCCAGCCTTGCTGGGACGTTGGGTCAATGGGAGCTGTGGGCAGCCTGCAAACAGCCCTCAGCCCCTCAACCAGGCTGGCCAGGCACCCCAGCAGGACCCCACCCTGAAGGGGCTGTGGCCAGCCTGCAAACAGCCATCAGCCCCTCACCCAGGCTTCCCAGGCACCCCAGCAGGACCCCACCCTGAAGGGGCTGTGGCCAGCCTGCAAACAGCCATCAGCCACTCACCCAGGCTGACCAGGCACCCCTGTGGGACCCCCACCCTGATCCGGGACACCCTTCAGGACAAACCAGCCGGCTCCCACCCATGCACCAGGCCTCTATCCTGTATAATAAAAAGGTAATATGCAAATTGACCCTAACAGCAGAACAACTGGGAAGACTGGTCACTGTGACACACACTGACCAACAAGGGGCAGATGCTAAATGCAGGAGCTGCCCCCTGGTGGTTAGTGTTCTTCCACAGGGGGAGCTCTGCTCAGCCACAAGCCAGGCGGCCAGTTGCCAGCACAGCAATGGTGGTGGGAGCCTCTCCTGCCCCCTCAGCAGATCTAAGTACGTCCGATGGCAGCTTAGGCCTGCTTCCCGCTGGCAAGTAGACATCCCCCAAGGGCCCCTGGGCTGCCAGAGGGATGTCTGGTAGCCAGCTTAGGCCCAGTCTCCTGGGAAGCGGGCCTAAGCCAGCAGGTGGACATCTCCTGAGGGGTCCCAGATTGCTAGAGGGCACAGGCCGGGCTGAGGAACTCCCCTGCCCACGAATGGACAAAGTTTTGTGCACCGGGCCTCTAGTGTATATATATTTGAACAATATATTTGATCAAAGAAAAAGAAGAAACAGGAAGCAAAAAGGAAATAAAACCACATATGGTCCCACTAGTCAGGGTGGTATTTTCCCTTTTGCTGGGTGATACACTTTTTGGTATCCTGTAATTTAAATACTTAAAATATATAGGCTTAACTATAATTAATACATCTTACATTAGATGATGAGGGGATAAGAGAAGGAAGAAAATAAAAGTATTTGCTTAGCATATATACACAGGTGTATGTTTTATATAAACATTCATAACAAAATAAAAAATATTCATAACTCAACTTGCTCTGTAGTTTTCTCCACTTAACTTAATACTCCCTAATGTACTATATAGTTTACTTATTTATTGTGTTTACTAGGGGCCCGGTGCACAAAAATTTGTGCACTCGGCGGGGCAGGGGGGCCACAGAGACTTTTTAAAAATTCAGATATACTCACTCATATTAATTAACAAAATAAGCTGGTGAACAGAGTGGGCCCAGGGACATGGAACAGAGTGTGGAATCTCAGAGGGAAGGTGGGGGAGGGTGGGTGGGTGGGAGGTAACCAACC
>PVJC01031184.1:0-20750 GCA_004026665.1 Murina feae | reverse complement strand
GCTCCGAGCCTCAGATGCAGCTGGGGGCAGGTCCCCAGTGGCCACACACACACACACACACACACAAAAGGCGCCTGGCAGACTGGGGCCATCATAGGACATCCACTGAGGGGTCCCAGACTGTGAGAGGGCACAGGCCGGGCTGAGGGACTCCCTCCACCCCGAGTGCACAAATTTTTGTGCACCGGGCCCCTAGTATTAGAATAAAAGGAGGAGATGTAGGAGGGTTACATGAAATTCATTGGTGATAGATTAAGGTGGCCAGAGAAAGCAAAGTGGAGAAATCTCTGAGATTGGATAAAAAGTAAAATGGGGAGACACATCCTTCTTTTACATTGGTGGGTACAGGATAGTCAATACTTACAGCACATAGAGATGGTATGTGGGCAACAAGGCAACCATGTGGTCTGTGCTCTGGTGCCAGGGCTTGCTTGCCCTTCAAGACATCTGGAAAAGAAAATTACTCTGACATTTCAAAAGTATGTTCTCTTAGATGCACAAAAACAAGAGACAGTTTCCAAGGTAAAGACTGACCTTTGTCCGATGTGATTACCCACTATGACCTGCGTTGCTAGGAATTGTGATAGTCAGACCAAACTGTGTGGTTGCTGTTGGTCTCAGATTGAAAAGCCCACCATGCAGGCTTCCCCTGAGCTTATCAGGTTTAGTATGTGGCCCCTTTTTCATCCACACTCCAAACACGTTACACCTTTATTTAAAAAATAAAACCCAAACAAATCTGGCTTAATGCTTACTCATCAGAGTTGTCATCAACTTTAGTGTTGGTCATTTTGTGTTCATTTTCTCCTATTCCCTCAGGATGGTACAGGATCCACAGAATGTACTTAGTCTAGACCACGAGTTCTCAATTTTGACCTTATTGACGTGTTGTATCAGACCATGCTTTGTTATGAGGGACTGCCCTGTGTAATGCAGAACATATAGCAGCTCCTTCAGTCTCTACCCACCAGATGCCAGAAGCACCATCTGGGTGCTTCTCTGGGAGAAGTAGAACCATTCATCCTCTCCCCTCTTCCCTCTCCTAACCTCTTCAACTAGGACAACCAAAAATGTCTCCAGGCTTTGCCAAGTATCCTGCTGAGGACTAATCACCTTGGCTGAGATTCAGGGTCTAGGCAATTGGGAAGGGGCCTAGTTTCACTCCTAGATTTTCTTCCATAGCTGCTACTTGCTTTTGTATCTGACAATGCCTGCCTGTCATTGTCTGAAGGCTTGTGCCTGTTTCCCTCTCCCTGAATCCTGAGGATCTTGGCCAAGGCCCCAAGCTGCAGCCCTTATTGCCTAGACTCTAGGTTCACAGGCAGTGAATCTGCTGAAATTGTAAGCCCCAGAGGTGCTGTGTGCACCCGGCAGAGTCCTTGCGTGACACTGTCCTCCACTGTTTGGGGATCCAGCTGTTTCTGAGTTCAGATCTTTCCCTTTCCCTTTATTTTGCTGGTCTTTCTCTTCTTAGAAAATTGTGTTCAAGGCTATTATTAAGTTAGTTTTGAGGACAGTTCTTAATTGTCAGGGCAACGTAGAACCACACGTCCAGGGCACAAAGCCCTGCTTTCCTTGTCAATACCCAGCACAGAGAAAATGTAATTCACCCCCTTCCCTTTCTTGCTTATGTTTTATTGATTTTCCTGTTCTTTAGTACCTCTCCCTTCCTCTATTCTCTTGTTTTTCTCTCAATTCATTTTATTCTTCTGCCTTCCATTCCTGTCTCTCCTCCAAAGAAAACAATGCTGGCACAGCAGACCTAGATCTATGAGAAGGAAAGGGAACCTTAGTTATAGTGCACCTCTGTTGATTCAGAGGCGCCAGAGATTGGGAGTTATGTCCTTGTTTCCCCAGGAGGAAAGAAGTTATATGTGCCCTGACCGGTTTGGCTCAGTGGATAGAGCATCGGCCTGTGGACTGAAAGGTCCCAGGTTCAATTCCGGTCAAGGGCATGGACCTTGGTTGCGGGCACATCCCCAGTAGGAGGTGTTCAGGAGGCAACTGGTTGATGTTTCTCTCTCGTCGATGTTTCTAACTCTCTATCCCTCTCCCTTGCTCTCTGTAAAAAAATCAATAAAAAAAAATAGTTTTGAAAAGAAGTTGTATGTGTTTGTATTGGACAAAAAAAAGCACTTATTATAAAATACAATGTATAATGACAAAATTTACAATGCCAATATAATGGTCTGCTTTTTCATTTCCTCCCTCATATTTATTCTGTTTCTATTCTTTGGCTTGTAGCAAACTTTGCTGGAACCTTGAAGTGAGAGGCTTTGACTTATCTCCAGAGGGAGGAAGTAGGCTGAGAAGAGCCACACATACCTTAGTGGAAATATTTTGCAGTGGAAGGTTGGCTACTATCATTTCTTAGAACATTAAATTTTAAAAAAAGCAAAACAAAACCATTTTTAATCAAGGTGAAGGCTGGGGCAGGATTGAGATTCATTCATAAATTGAGATGGAAAAATTCCTGGCTGAGTTTCCAAGACTGAAAAGTCAGTATTTCCTTATTCACAAAAGATCAGGAGCCTTTTTAGTCCCTGGGTAATATAGTGACCATATTCTCAGACATTTCCCAAATCTAGCTTTCTTCCAAGCTACTCTTTCTGTACTGGTCTCCAACTCCCGCACCTCCTTGCCTAGGCCTGGGGAAGGTGTTGACGAGGCTACATAGACCTGCCTTCTGACTACCCTTTCATCTCCCTAGTCATCAAGGGACTCCAGTTTGCTGTAAGTATGGATGATTCAGGACCAGTTTTCCTAAGAGCATGCCCTGGTGATGAAATCAGGTCTCTAGGCTGGGTGAAAAAGGTTTTGGTTCTGACCCAGGCTGTACCCCCTAATCTGGCAAATGCCCAGCCATTTGCAGTGGTTGGCTTTGGGGTGAGATGCTTCATAGCTCAACTTCCATAGTCTTGCTTTCTGTTTGGTTCTTTGAATCCCTCTTAGGTAGTAACCTGGCACACATCACAGAAGAGTCCTAGGTATTTTTATCCTACTGTGACATCTGCTCTGAATTGTACGTTTCCCAATATTTGAATCTGGCTTAATTGAAGTCTCTAACTTTGCCATCCTCATCAGTCCTAGCAGGTAGCTGAAGGACTGTTTGACTTCTCTCTCCAAGTACCAGATGATGTTGCTACATGTAATATTTTTTAAAATAGACTTTATTTTTTAGAGTATTTTTAGGTTCAAAGCAAATTGAGTGGAAGTTATGGAGATTTACCATATACTCCCTGGCCCCACACATGCATAGATTCTCCCATTATCAGTGTTCCCCCACCAGAGTGGTACATTTAGTACAAATTGATGAACTGGACATTGATACATCATTATCACCCAGAGTTCATAGTTTCCATTAGGGTATAATAGCATATTAAGTTAACTCACATTATACTTACATGTGTAAAGAAAATATAGCTACCTAACAATTTTTAGCAAAATATTGCCAATATATTAGAATAAAGGTATCAATTGATAGCATGATAGACATTAGCAAACCTGAGAAATTAAAGGTCCCCTTCTCCCTGGCCCATGGGCTTGGTCCCATTGCATTGCTCTCACTGCCCTCAGAGGTAAACGCTTATTTTCACTTCATCATTCCATGTAATTCTCTATGCTTCTATTTGATATACATAGAATGTGAGAGGCTGTCAAGCATAGACGTTAACGGCACAGACTGTGGAAATCTAACTGCTTGGATTTGAATCCTGGGGCTCATGTTTACCAGTTAAGAGCCTGAAAAGTTATTTAACTTTATTACATACACACCTCAGCTTTCCCAGCTATGAAATGGGGGTAGTAATAGTACCAATCTCTTAAGGCTGTGAAGAGCAACTCATTTAGTATATGTAAAACCTTAGAACAATACCTGGTGCATGGGAAGCTCCCTATTACCTTTTTATGATTATTATAATCTTAAAACAATGATTTTACATGTTTTTAAACTTTACATAAATGATATACTTTGTCATATGTATATGTACCTTTTTACAACTCTCATTATCTGCTTAATATTATGTTTGTGACCTAATATTCATCTATGTTTGTATATATAACTTTTATGGCATATCATTAAGTGATTTTATCCCAATTTATTTCTTCTTCTGTTGAAGGACATTTGAGTCATTCTCACTTTTTATGAATATTTTTGTAGTATCTCCTTATACTCAGGAGTAAAATTTTCTTTAAGGTTTATATACAACAATAGAATATCTGGGTCTTAAGTTTTTTTTTTTTCCTATTAACTAGTTGAATAAATTTCTTTACAATCAGCCTTCGAATTCCCACTCTTCCCAAGAAACATATCAATCTCTCTCTATAGTAGGGAAATGTCAGCTTCCTGTTTAAGGGTAACCCAGTCCTTTTGGTCTAAATGGTCTATTTGAGATGGAATATCTTAGGGTAGGTGCTAAATTTTTGTATTCTACACCTCTTCCCCTGTTCCTTGGTAAGATGGCCTCAGGGTTATAAGATGGGTGAGGCTTAATGACCTTGTGGCAGTAAAGGGAGGAGCGGGGGACTGGGTTCTTCATTTTCCTAATGAACCTTGACAACTGCTGGGCCTGCTCTCTGGCCTGCCATTCACTACAGACCAGTGCGATCCTGATGGCTTTTATTGGTCTTCAAATCACCACATTTCACCCCTCCCAAGTCATTTTAAAATGTACTTATTATTTATTATATTTTTAATTTTTGAAATGTTTTCAATTACAGTTTACATTTAATGTTATTTTGTATTAGTTTGAGATGTACAGTATAGTGGTTAGACAATCATATACTTTACCAAGTGTTCCCTCTGATATTTCCACCATCTATCTGGCACCATACATAGTTATTGCAATATTATCGACTATATTTTCTATGCTGTACTTTACACCCCTCTGATTATTTTGTAACTACCAGTCTATGTCGAAGCTATTTCATGTTAATTCTAGGCCTCTGGTGTTTCCCTAGCACTTGGGGTAACTCTGCAGTCCGCCCATCCCCCCCTCCCCTTTAAGACAAATGGAGTCTTTGGGGCTTTCACAGGAACTGGACAGGCTGTGTGGGCCAGAAAAGTTGCCTCCAGATCATATAAACAACACGTATCCTTCCATGTGGTCACACTGCTTCTGCATTGGGCTGGTGCTGGCCACATACATGGAGTCTCCTGGGCTCCCCTCCCTGCAACACACTAGACCCAGGTCAGGGTACCCATTCCTCCTTCTAACAATCTGGATGCTTCTAATATGCCTCCATTTGGGGTTCTAGCTCCCAAGGAGGAAGGTGTAAAGGCTCATATTTGATTTCTGAACTTTATCTCTTTCTCTCATTTAGGACATTCAAGTGGGCGAGAAAGGCCATATTTCCCACGCCTTTCCTCTTTGGAAAGGGCTTCTGGTGCAGCCTGTCTTTGGATGTGCATTTGCCTCACCCTCTTCCCTTGGGCCCAAATGGCTGGCTGGGTGCAGGGAGGGAGAAACCCACTTAAGGTTAAATGTACACAAAGGAGGTAGTCACAACATTTTGTCTGCTTTTAACAAGGACGCGGTGATGCTGACAACAGCAGCACAGGGAGTTAAACCTGGATTCTGGTGGAAAATCGGAAGATGCATTGGTGTGGTTCTCATTCTTTGTGAGAAAGACAGGACCCGCAGTGGAAAAAGAACTTGCGGGGCCGGAAGTCTGGTGTGTGTAGCCATCTTCTGTGTGACCCTGCAGTGTCAGGGCTTACCTGAGGGCAAGGCAAGAGCGGCCTCGCCAACTTCAGGTGGCAGGTAAAGGAAACAGGTGCATGGCAGAGCAAAGGACACGGGCCTGTCACCCGTGGGGCCAGCAGACTCGGCCGACGCTGATCCAGTCAGATCTCTGTACAAATGATTAGATGCCTCTTGAAGAAGGTATTTCATGTCTTCTGCTTCATAATATAATCTTAAAGAATTGAGGGGCAGGGGAGAAGTCAAGGTGACCTCAGATGGTCATTATCAAGCTCATAAAAAATCCTATAAACTTGCCACTATTATTGTAGGCTGGTAATTTAAGCCATTGTTGGATTTCAGGGGTAGCTGGGGTGAAGGGCTCTATGTCCTCTCTTTCATGCTCTTGCACAGCTGCTCTCACAGAGCATGGACGACTGAATCCCTGTGTGAGAAAGACAAAATATTCCAGGGCAGAAGCAATTTTACCGCAACGGAACAGAGAGCTTATTTAGGAAGCTTTTTGGTTTTTGCAGAAATCCTCTCTTTAGATATTAGTTATGGGAAGAGAAGTTAGAATCTAACATTCAGGAATGAAAGAGTCTAGTCGCTTTCGGAAAAAGCACAGGGTAATTAAATATTCAACATTGTCACCCCTGAGGGCAGGATAACGTTAGCTAATCAGGGGCAATTTCATAGACTGGGCTTCGTGATTTGATGATGAGCTACCTTGGGGTTTTACTAGCTATGAAATGACAGAAGAGGGGAAATAAAGTTAGTTGGAAAGGAAGAAAACAAATAGAAGACATTTTAACTCATTCTTACTCTCTTATAAGATGATGTGAATTTCTGGAATGGACAGGTGCTGGTGAGAGTTGAAGGTCTTATGAAAAGTTTACATAAATATACATGTAAATATGTGTGTGACAAAGAAATATAGCTAAAAACACATGTTCAAATAATTTTAAAAGGACAGGAAGAGGGAAAAAAAGAGAAAAATATGATCAAGGACAAAAGAAAAATAACAGTAGGTCTAACTCCAAATGCCACACACACACACATGCACACACACACGGTGTGGTTTCCTGCGTTAATTTTGCGAGTAGTTTTGGCCCTGTCTCTTCACCTGATAGTGTTCCATTTCCATATCTACAAAGCCAAGTTCATATTGCTGGCTGTTCATGAACCGAGGGGCTGGGGAGTTAATGCATTCTTACATTAGTCTTGATTCGCCTTCCAAAGTGCAGAACCAAACTCCACTTTCCATATCAGACCATGCTAAACTGCTCAGTGAAGACTGGGCAAGGCACGCTGTGTTTTCTTCCCCTGGCACTCACACTTCACCCATGACAGTCAGCTCCAATCCTGCGGTTCCTCTCCTTAGCCTTAAAACTCTCTTCTGATTTCTAAGAACTAAATTGGACTTTGGGCTGGGACTGAGGCATATTCCATTAGTTGGTGTTCACAGATCGTCATTTATATTGAGGCCAGAGACTTCAGCAGCAAGCCTGGGAGAGTACAGGCCAGAAAGAGCAAGAAGAATGTGCTGGAGTCTAAGATAGTAGAGACTTCCTTGGACTATACAATGTGCAGGAGCAAGGGATCCAGCAGCAAGATTGTACAGAATAACACAATTCTCCGGTGAGAAATCCAAACCCAAATTAGCATCAGTGGGAGTAAGAAAAATGGCCTTTAAAAAGAGAGGTTGCTTGCAATTTCTCATTGTTTTGCTATGAGTTCCCTGCTGGCCCTTTATCAGTTGTTTCGTGGGTCTAGTGGGTTCAGGGATGGTTGTTTTGGGCGGATGTCTCTCCTCCCCGCAGTGGTACTAAAGGGTTACAGTTATTAGCAGCAGACTCTTTCTGGGGAAGGGCTACAGGATTTTCAAGCGGACCTGAAATAATTTAGTTCAGCAAAATACCATTATGATCTGCCGGCTCAAAAAGGGCTGCTGAGCTGGCAATAATTCATCTGCCTCCTTTAACAGCTACCATTTAAATTGCATTTGAGCATTGAAAACAAATATACTTTCATTACATGTCTAAACTCTTTAACGCGGCTTCAGCGTTCCAGAGGAAAATGCCGCAGTGCAGCAATCGGGGTTTTGCAGACACTCTGTTGGCCTGTGTTGGGCAGAGGAGGAGCGTTTAAAGGCAGCCTGTTTCAGCTCACCTCCGCAGCTCCCGGAGCTCCAGAATATAACGGGGAAAGCGTCAGTCCTCAGCTGGGGGGCCGAGAGACGGGGGAGAGAAGGCTAGGTACACAGGCACTAATGACATCAGGTGTGCTTGTCCTCATTTGCTCGTGTAAATATGGCTGGGTGCTTCCTGGGCAATACATTCTCCTTAGATAGTCAGACACGTTTTGGTTTTCTGGAGAATTTATGAAACAGATCCAAGATGCCATTCCCACAGGCTCTGCGTAACCACAGCAGATGGACATTCATGTCTTGGCCATCAGCAGATTGGCCGAAGAAAGGCTCACTGCAAGGCAAGCAAAATTTGGTGGAACATTTATGAGACAATGATGTTTACTGGCTCTCCTTACCTGTCTATCCTTATCTTTTAACACTGGGAATGCAGATGAACAAGACCCAATGCCATGCGCTTACTGGCTATCCCTATCATCTTCTAACACTGGGAATGCTAAAAAAGACCCAAATTGCCCACTGTCACAGTTGCTTCTCACCAAATTGCAGTTCTCTGGCTGTCTGCAGTCCTCACAATCTCTCTTCCCTCTGCTCCCCAGGGCTCGGGGCCGGCTCCAGTGCAGGGTGAGTTGTAGCCCAGCCAGTGCTGTCCCAATGCCACTCTCTACCATTTTGGCTGCTGAATTCCATTTGTTGAGGAGCGGAGCACACACAAGACACACACATCTCTCTTGCTAAAACGAGCTGTGATTTAGGTACTATTATTATTATTATTATTATTATTATTATTCTCTTTTTGCAAATGGGGACAAGGTAAGGAGACTTGCCAAAGGCCATTTGGACGGTGAAATTCCAAGTCAGGTCTGTGGATTCCCACCAGAGTCCCTAACCACTATACATCCTGTTCGCTGGGCGTCTAACGATAAGCTTGCTTTGGTTTGCGGACAGCAGAAGTGAACAGCAACTGTGAATCCTCTGAGGTCTACATCAGAGGTCTGGTAGAGATGACTTATCTTATATTTTGATATTTCTTATGAAAGAACCCCTTCAGTCTTTCCAGGCAGTTCTTTAGCTCACAGGCTGTGTATCTCTACTGACGAATTAGGAACCAGTGTGCCCCAGATGTGCTTTCTTTTTCTCTTTCTTCCCTCCAGTGACTAGTGATCTCTGATGCCCTCACTAGGGTGTTGCCTACTTACAGCAGTTATAAATGGCTTCTTCCTGAAATCCAGCCAGCAGAAGTTCTGCTTTAGCAACCCAGTGCATTTCCCTTTAAATGCTACAAAAAATCTACTGTAAGAGACAAGTGATTTTTCACAACTCACATCTTCTAAAAAGCATGCCTTGAGTTTACACAGAGAAACCTTGGCTATTTACTCCAAAAGCGGGTTTGTCTGGGGGGAAAATGTCTTGCAGCTGAAAGCAGTTGGACAGAGACTTTCGTGGAGCTTTTGTTCTCCCCTGCTTAACAGCTTCAGGTTTAGGGAAGCCGATGGAGTTCACCTTTTGCATTTGAGCCCAGAACTGAATTCATTAAAGCTCTCTCTTGAGCCCACCGTGAATTTCAGTGGCTCCTAGGAGGACGCTCCAGGCTCACTTAACAGGTTTGAAATCGCATGGCCTCGGGCTCTACCGTCTTTATTTGGAGGAGGATGGGAGTCGGGGGAATTCGTTCAAAAGCTGCAACCACTTTTTCCCTTTCCTCTCTAATTTCTGTTGTTCAGCGTTGGTTCCACACCGCTGGCAATAATTTAAGAACCATTCCGGAGGACCCAGGTCATCGCAGTTAGAATTAATATCACTCTATCACATTTTCTATTCTTTTTCATGCTTGTACCTATGTAATCCATATATATGTCGTTTGGGTCTTGGAAATTTGGGGGTGAAAAAATACTATAGACCTGCTCTCCAGCCCCAGATGGAATTTGGTGTGTGTGTGTGTGTGTGTGTGTGTGTGTGTGTGTGTGTGTTGGGGTGGGAGGAAGAGAGAGGGAGACAGAATATGGAGAATATAGCAGAAAGGACTTTGATCTCTGACAGCCAGATGTGGAGAGGATGTGTGCATTCTCTGCAGAAGGGGCTTCAGGAAGTAATAAGCAGGATGCCTTGTGGAAGGACAATGTCTAGTTTCCTACCTGCTCTGAAAGTACGTTTCTCCCAAATGAAATCACAGCGATGTATCTATGTTTGCCCTGCGAAGCAGAGCAGGACCACATGAGCTCAACTCTACTCTGAACAGGTTTAGAGAGGGGCTACTCACACTGACACCTGTTATTGTCTTTTTATGTAAAACTAGGGACCTGGTGCACAAAGATTTGTGCACTTGAGAGGGGGCGGATCCCTCAGCCTGGCCTATGCCCTCTCGCAGTCTGGGACCTCTCAGGGGGTGTCCATCTGCTGGCATGTCTGGCCAGCCTGGGTGAGGGGCTGATGGCTGTTTGTAGGCTGGCCAAGGCCCCCAGTGGGGACCCTCATTCCATGGAGTCAATCTGGGTGATGGTCTGAGGGCCATTTTCAGGCTGCCCAGAGCCCGTTCAGGGTTTGGGTCCCTACTGAGGTTCCTGGCCAGCCTGGGTGAGGGGCTGAGGGCCGTTTTCAGGCTGTCCACAGCCCATTCAGGGTTTGGGTCCCTACTGGGGTGCCTGGCCAGCCTGGGTGAGGGCCTGGGTGAGGCAGCTGGGCACTGCCTCCAGGGTCCTGATTGCTGGTACTGCCTCCTCCACAGCCTGAGCCCAGCTGGCCATGGTGGTCACCAGCTCCAATGTCTGATCGCTGGCTCTGCCTCCTCCTCAGCCTGAGCCCAGCTGGAGCTGCTGCCTGTGCACTGCACCCACCACTGCTGCTCTGTGGCTGCTGGCCTCCATCTTGGCTGGGTTAATTTGCATACAGCTGCTCTGATTGGCTGGTGGGCGTGGCTTGGCTGATGGTTAATTTCCATATTATTCTTTTATTAGAATAGACAAGGACTCATCAGTTCAGCTACAGTATCCCCAGCAGCAAGAGCAGATTGAGAGAGGTGGCCTAGGAAATTACTGACACTAGCCACTGGCTGAAATATGGGACTCTGGGAGCAGGTCAAGGGCAGGAGGCCAGAGAGCTGACTGTCCTGACTGAATGCAGAACATTATCCAGAGAACAGTCTGGGCTCCAATTCCAATTTCATGCTGCAAATAAAGGGGTGACTTTGATTACTTAACTCCTCAGCCTCAGAATCCTCATTTATTAGATAGGAGTAGTAATAATAATAAGACAGTTCTTAGGCTTTTACCAAGGATTAGTGAAGTAATACATTTAAAGTACTTGGCACAGTGACTGGTAGAGTATCCTATATAATAAAAGGCCAATATGCAAATTGACCAAATGGCAGAACGACTGGTTGCTAGGACGCACACTGACCACCAGGAGGCAGATGCTCAATGCAGGAGCTGCCCCCTGGTGGTCAATGTGCTCCCACAAGGGGAGCGCTGCTCAGCCAGAAGCTGGGCTCATGGCTGGTGAGTGCAGCAGCAGTGATGGGAACACTCTCCTGCCTCTGTGGCAGCACTAAGGATGTCCGACTGATGACTTAGGCCAACTCCCTGTGGGCTCCTGGACTGTGAGAGGGTGTAGGCCGGGCTGAGGGACCCCCGCTCCAGTGCATGAATTTTGTGTGCCAGGCCTCTAGTGTAATCAATAAATGTTGAACAAAGTTTGGATTATTATTACTCTTCAGCGACCAGGTGTGCTAGAGCCTTTCCTCCTGGGCACGCAGCTACTGCATGTTCCAGCCCCCATTGTATTAGGTGAGGTCACTTACTGGGCTACAGAAAATGGCTTGTGGGTAGAAGCAAGTACACTCCTAGAACTGGCCCCAGAATGCCTCATGTGCCATCTGCATGTTCTCTCTCCCTCTATCTGCCTTTATCTGCTGGATGCCAAGACACTGCAGGGAACCCCCAAGCATGCAGGAGGAGTGGAGCAGCATGTGGGAAGGAGTCCAGGTTCCTGATGACTGTCTGAGGATAAGCATTCCTTCTTTTCTCCCTCTTCCACCAGCAGGACTTGAGTAAGAAATAAACTTGACCAGCCTGGGCAGCATGGCTCAGTGGTTTAGCATTGACCTATGAACCAGGAGGTCACGGTTTGATTCCTAGTCAGGGCACATACTAGGTTTGTGGGCTCAGTCCCCATTGTGGGGCCTGCAGGAATCAGTAGATCAATGATTCTTTCTCATCATTGATGTTTCTAGTTCCCTCGCCCTCTCCCTTCTGCTCTGAATGAAAGAAAAGAAAAAGAAAGAAATTTGTGTGAATTTTGGTGAGTGTCACCTTATGACACAGGACCTCATGTGTAGCTCAGAACATGTGGTATAATCTGGAAATCCATGTTAGAGAAAATTCTTACTTTAACTTTGAGACAAAGCTGGTTATGATTGAATAAATCAATCACCACATGGCAAAGTGGATGGAAGAAAAATGATTTAATATCAGATGGAAGCCATCAGAATCAGGATTAATTGAGGACTAGGACAGAGGCACTTACATAAGCCACATCAGGAGCTTTAAAAGAGATTGGTCCTTCAGTGAGTCACGCTGGTTTATGTTGGGACAAGTGTGTGTTACACAGCTAATGCTCTAAGGGGCCATTCCTCCTCCTAGAGGGTGAGTCAGTCTTTTACTAGCATCAAAGGCAAAAGTGAAAGATATCAGCCCTTATTAAAATGACTCCTTGATTTAATTTCTCTTGTGAACTAGGTCCACCAAAACAAAAGCACGTTCCTCTCCCCTTCCCCCACAACACCTTCACAGCAGTGGAGCTAATATTTTGCCTGATTAGCCCAAGACTGGGCATAATATTTTAAAACCGTATGAATGGATTATCAGAAAAAGTATCAAGGAAGAAATAAAGAAGAAGCTAAATTAGCATTGTGGCCTCCGGGAGCCTTTGATTAACATGCTGCTATCCGTGGTTAAAGCAATTATTCTGCCAAGTCTCCTCGGGCTTCAGGGCTTGGTGCGGGTGGTAAAATGCAAGGCAGAACACAAGCATTTCCCTGCGAGAAATGGGGCAGACAATGGTTTGAAAGGAGAAAGAGAGAAGAAATCTAATCCCTTCATCAGAGCTTGCACACTGAAGGTAAAAGGGGTGCTGGGGAAAAGAGCAGCTTGCCACTTTCCACCTCCAGAGAGCCTGAGCTTTGGCTGGGGGTCTGAACAGGCACTGGAGGCTTCTCTCCTCAGCACTCACAGGTCACTTATGTAACTCGAGAGTTTTCAGATTCCAAAGTGCCTGATTTCTATATTGTTGCCAGCATGACTCAAGCTCTTCACTGACTTTAATGGGCGTTTTTAAGCACCTTAATTTATTTCCAACCATCAAAATTGTTTTCAAACCTCTTGTTTTGTTCAGAGATTACTCCCCCACTTCAAATTTGCTTCAGACTGAAGGCCAGAGAAGTAACGTTGGCTGACTGGAGTCTGATGCTCTGAGGGAGTGAGTCTGTGATGTGGTTATGAAGCATCTGTTTGTGGCTGTGATGGGAATGCTTTGGTTTATCTGTCTGGAATCTGGAAAGGAAGAGAGGGCTCAAACAAAAGTTTGTGGTCAAACTTAGCAATTACTTCTGAAACCAAGTAAATGGAGGCTGATACTTGCAAATTAGACCCCATGCACATAGTTCAGCTTTAATGGGGTGATTTTTTTCAGCTGATTCTGCTGAGCTCTATAAGTTAACTCTACTCACGTTTCTCTCATATTTTTTTTTGCCTGCATTTCTTGACTGCTTCATCTCTTTATTCACTCACCCATCCATCCATCCATCCATCCATCCATCCATCCATCCATCCATCCACTTACTTAAGTGTCTTTATTGAGCTCCTATTTTGCACCAGGCATTGCCTCAGTGCGGGGTGTACTGGGTATGCTGGCACAGAGCTGGAAGATGCTTGCAGCCATCTGCAGTTCGTGCTTCCTCTATCCTTTTCTTTCGTATACCCACTCCTTTTCTTGGCTTACTTCTGTGCTGTTCCCTCTAAGACTTGTTGTCTAGTATCAGGTTAACAATTCCTTTCTAGTTCCCACAATCACCTTGACATTTATAATTGCTACATCCCAATCCACCAAGCGCATTTCTTTTTAGAGTGGTGACAGGATAGAGCTCACTAGTGGAGATAGGTGTGGGGACACTTGGAAAGTAGCAGGTGACAGACAGAACATAGTTTCATATTGGAGATGGGTACTAGGAGTCCTGAAGATGACTGATGATGTATCCTCATAAGATCTCATGGGATATCACCAGTTGGAAAGGTCATCTCATCTATTTTCTGGGGAGTCAAAAAATCTTCTCTACTACATCTGTATCAGATCAAGATCCAGCCTCCTTTTTAATGTTTCCAGAGACAAAAAGTCATTCAACAACACACTTATGGATTCCTCTAACTATGATCAAGTTCTCCTGTGTATTCTCACTGATATCTGTTTTTTTTTTTTATAACCTCAACACATTGGTGCTTGTTTTATCTCCCTATGGAAGCAGGGAGACTGTCCAATTTCTCTTCCATGTATCAATGTGGATGTTTTAATTTGTAAATAACCCCAACCAAAACTTAACTAGCCTAAGAAAATTTAATAAGAAGGACGCAGAGTTTTCCTATAGGACCCAAGAAATGCACAAATGCATCAGGCTGCAGGAATGAGCTGGAGTAAGAGACTCAAGCACATCATACTTCATGTCTCTCATATGTGTTTAACCTGTGCTTCTCTCTTTCTCTGTTCCATAATTCCTGGAGAGTACAGTGACTACTCTAGTTGGATCAAGTCCCACCCCTGAACAAATATGTGTTTGCTGGTTGTGTCATGTAGGAATATGGCCATTCCTGCTGCAACCATGTGGAAAAAGGGGAGGGAGAGGGCCAGTTTCTAGGAAGACAGCATGGGATAGGCTCTATGGATTCTACAAACACCATACAAATAGCCGATTGCAGAGATATTTGCAAGTATTTCTCCTAAATCTTATCACCAGGCTATAGATCTGCAATTTCTCCATCCTCTTCTCAGATGACTCAGTTCCTATGAAGACACCTTCTTATTTAGTTTTCTTTACTCTTAGAAATTTTATCCTGAAAATGTGGCTTTTAGAACTAATTACAACAGATCAATACAGAGCCAAGGAGCTCGTCAAAAGTGGAGTCCTCCTGGGAGATCCCTTCTTAGAAATTACCATTTCACCTGCCATGGAAGTTTCCATTATTGGTAAGAGTTCTGATTCCAAAGAAAAACATTTTTTTTGTGTAGAGAATTCAAGATGAAAGACTGAATAAGGACATTGGCCAAGGACAAACTGAATCCAAAGCAAAGTGAAATCCTATTAATAATATAGCTGGAAAAGTTTGCCCTGAGAACATGGGGCTATTACTTATATACCAAGCTTTTAGAGGCAGATTGTCTCCTTTGGTAGTTAAAATTCATGAGCTACAAATGGCAAATGCATACAGCAAATATTTTATATTTCTATGCTATTAATTTCATATGTAGTAATATTTAAGTGGTACTTTAAACATTACTTTATGTTTTGTGATCAGTTTAAGTTTGATTATTTTCTAAAAGGACAAAATCATCTTCATCACTACATTATTTAATTTAACTTAATAAATTATTGATTAAGAACCAGCTAAAGGCATGTAGGAAACATATTATGCTAGCCTCTGGGGTTGTGGACGTGAATATGGGCTACTACAAAAATCAGAAGACAACGAATACAAATAAAGGGCAGTATGGAGGCGTGGTGAGCTGTTTTGGGGTCAGATAGACTTTCTCTTCAACCCCGTCTCTGTCAGTTGTCTTCTATGTTACTTTAATGAGCTAAATATACTCCTTAAGTCTTACTTATTTTCATTTGTGGACTTTGAAGAATAATACTTATCTGATAGGTTTATCTGAGAATTAAATATCATAAAGGTATACAAAATACTGTCTTATTTTTTTATCCCAAAAACGTTTAGAAGCTTTTAATGTGTCAGAGGATTCAGATAAATGAGCCCCCAGTCATAATGCAATGTCATAATGTTGCAACAAAAGACTAGATTTAAGAGTTTTGACTTTTTTTTTTTTTAAATAGAAGCCATTGACAAATTTCAAGCAATATCCTACACTTTCAAACTGGCCATAATATAATGAATGGATTCAAGGAGACAGATCCCAGGACAAGAGACTTGTTTGCAGCTATTGCAGAACAATATTGCAGGCAAGTGGGGGAGAAACCAAGACAGTGAAGCAGGAGGAAAGAGGAGGGTCTAGTTTAAGGGTTTATTAAGCAGGTGACTTCTTGCTGGACTGGATGTAGAAAAGGGGGGAGGAAGAGAGGTGACCAGCATGGCTCTGAGACTTAGGAGTCAAGGAATACAAGAAAATAAGTAGGTTTTGGGTAAAGGATAGTGAATTATTTTTTTAGACATGCTGAATTTGAGGTACCTGTGGGCATCTAGGTGGAAATTTTCAAATACTTACTTGGATCTTGAAGAGAAGAGCTAAAAAGAGAAGGCTAAGACTAACACGGCTGTAAGCTACATGAATTGGGTAAGCAATCCTCTCTATGGCACTGCATCAGGATCCACTCCCAGGGGCCGCAGTGAGGAGAAGGCAGGCATATCAAACACTGGACGCTAGTAACCATGTGGTGGAGATACTAGCATGCATATGACCAGAAGTTTTCTTATTTACCAGAAAACTCCTCAACCAACCATTGCCGTCTAGGACTAAACGATTGGCAGCCAAATGTGCTGAAGTGGTAGACATGGAGACCAATTAGCCAAAAGTGGTCGCATAGGGCCCGATTGATATCAGCAGTTAGGGAAAAAGTCTCCACTCCAAAAACTGTCAGAGAGACACCACAACATGAACAAAATTGTGGTTTAAAGATTTATTGTTGAGAGACATAGAAATTTCAAAAAAAAAAAAATTCTAGGAAAGCAAAAGCTTCTGGGAACTGGTGAGTCACAGGAAGGAATACTTCATCTTTTGGCCAAAGGTTGACTAATGATGAGCGTCATCTTTGCCTCCTTTCTACTGGTCTCTCACATCCAGTCAGCTGCCAGGTGTGAGTATCTGATCTCGTAGATGGTTCTCATCTCTCTCTCTTCCTCTTAATTCCTTGCTCTGGCATGAATTATCTTAGTTTGGGCTTTCACACTAGCTTTCTTTCTCCTTGCCAAACTGTTCTGCACAGTGTGCCACATTTATCTTCTTAAATCTCTGGATGCGATCCTGGTTGGCATTTGAGTTCCTCAACAGTACCTCACAAACGTGGCTTTCCTGCTCTTGTCCATTTAGCAAACATTACAAGTATAATGGAGAAGCTAGGACTTTTCTAGACATGGCTTTATTCTCTTCTTTCTGCAGTTTTGCTCTTACTGTTTCTTCTGACACGTCCTTTCTCCATATTCTGCCTTATCCACCTACCTCCCCCACTGAGCTCTTCACTATCTTCAACAACTAGCCTAAATACCTTTTTTCTTAGAATGCACAACTATATCACATTAGTTGAAAATCATCTTTTTAAAAGAAACCAATGTTACCCAAGTCTATACATACAAAAGTCAAGCGACCAGAACGATGAAACAACAGAACAATTGGAACAACCAGTTGCTATAACTGTGGTGGCCAACTGGCCTGATCAGGGCCCTGATCACCCCCCTCTGACCTCCCTTGGTGCCTCCCCCTTGCTGGTCCTGCTCCCTTCCCCCATTGGGGTGGGCCAGCCAGACCCCACCTGTGCATGAATTTGTGTACCAGGCCTCTAGTACATTTAATAAAAATCTTTTTTTATGGTTCACAAGGCTTTGTCTCTCCTCTTTTTTAAATTGTTGACTCTATTACAAATGCCCTCCATTCCTCCTTTCCCCTTTTGCTCCCTCCATCCTGCCCCCACCCCTGCTAGGCCTTCATTGCACTGTTGTCTTTATCCATGGGCTATGCGTATATGCATATATATTTTTCCTGGGTCTCCCTATATTGCCCCACTCTGAGATCTGTCAATCTGTTCCATTGACTCATGCCTCTGGTCCACCTTTTTAAAAAGAAAACAATGCCACCCCAATATGTTTAATAAAAAAATTTATAACAGAGACATAAAAAAATCAATGCATAATAAATATGTATTTTAGTATGTAAAAAATAAAGATTTGTTATTATATAGACTTTAACATATGCTATCTTTAGTGATTTATGTAAAATATTTTCTCTATTCAAATATAAGTTCTTTTAGAATAAGCAAATGTTATTTTGTTTTATTTTCATATCCTTTATAGTGTCTTGCACACAGTAGGCACTTATTAAATGGCTACTGAGTAAATAACTGAGGCTATAGGTCATGAACCTTCCTTAGTTTAAATTTATTCATTTTATCTTTCCTCAGAGCCATTCCATCTTCTCCCAGAAACAGTTATAGTTTGGCCAAGGGATTATTCTGACAAATGTTCTGTTACAGATGAGTCTGAGCTGTTTAAGTAACTTATTGAGAGGTTATTAAGCCTCAGACACTGTGAGGACACAACCTAAACAAGAAGTGGTGGTCCTTGCCTCTGAGGGTCCTGGATTAAAAGTGCTATAATTAAGGCACGTTTGTAATGCTAAGGGAGTCCTGAGGAGGGAGCACTAATCTTGCTGGGGAGATTGGGAAAGCATCAGGACATCACTTTGTATAACATTTCATTCATTTGTCTATGCAGCTGTTTCCCTGACATTCGGTCAACAGAATGTATCGAGTGTCCAACTCTGTGTTTGCACACTCTGCCAGTAGCTGAAATATATTACTTTTTTAAAAAAAATATATTTTAAAGATTTTTTACAGAGAGGAAGGGAGAGGGATAGAGAGTTAGAAACATCGATGAGAGAAAAACATCGATCAGCCGCCTCCTGCACACTCCCTGCTGGGGATGTGCCTGCAACCAAGGTACATGCCCTGGACCAGAATTGAACCTGGGACCCTTGAGTCCGCAGGCTGATGCTCTATCCACTGAGACAAACCGGTTAGGGCTGAAATACATTACTTTTACACAATTAATAAATATTTCCACGTGATTCAAGAATCTGTAGCTTCCTGTGTCAGGCATTATTCTAAGCACTTTAACAGGCAATATCTCACATAATCCTCATGACAATTTTATGGAATTAGTAGTATTTTATATCCATTTAACAGGTTGAAAATACCACCCTCAGCTCAAGGAGCATAAGTTAAGCTTGCAACTGAGGTACATGACCTTGACAGGAACCAAACCTGAAACCCTTCAGTCCACAGGCTGACACTCTATCCACTGAGCCAAATTGGCTATGGCAGTTAATTGCTTCTATTGGCAGGACTGGAACTTAACTGTTATTCTGATTCCATAGCTCATTTTCTTGCCCATGATATTACATATTCAAAATAATTTTGGAAGCCGATAAATTTGGAAAAAGTTACGGAAAAATCATACTGACACTTTGAATTTGAATGTTTTAAAATTGATTAAAGCAAGCCTAAATAGATAGCTACTTTTTTTAAAAGTGAAAAATAGCTTCAATGTAGTAAAAAAACACACAAACATTTCAGGTACTATTTACAAAACAATCAGTAAACTACACCCTCTCTACAGAATTGTAGGTTTGTGCCAATAAGATTTGTATAAACATGGGAGGAGAGAAGCATCTTATAGTGTCACTCGGAAAAGGGTCACGGTTTATTGTATGTAAACAGCTCAGAACTGTTTAGGAGTGGGGTTTCTGCTTTTGCAAAAGCTTCAGAAATCATCAGAATTCCTTGCTCTCCTTCCGAGGGGAACTTCTGGTGGGAAGGAAGCCTTCAGTTACTAACACCAATCTCTCTGATTTGAGTTCCTGTGCTCAGAATCCCTCTTTTGTCCTCTGAGGATCAATTTCCCAAACAGGGCTCGGTTCTCAACACTGCCAATTTTGAAAATTTGATTGTATTGTTTCATCAGATGTGGGTTCATCAGGTCATGCCATTTGTCACTCTGCTTTTCTTTAAGGGTTTGATTTTTATCAGTTCCCTCTGGGGAGGCACAGCTTTAATTTTCTTTTTCTTTTAAATCACAATGTAAATATGTTTATTTACACCCAGAAAGAGACCCCAAGTGGCCCAAAATATCCATATTGACTTCCATTGTTTTGTCTTCATAAGAGGTAAGCTCACTTTACAAATAAACTTAGAAATCAGCAAGTTATTTGGTAAGTTACTGAACCATGTATGTTAGAAAGAACTATATATTTAGATAAGTTTAGAAAGTCAATCTGCAAGGTTTACACCAAATTGTTAACAGTGGTTACAACTGCAGGCAGGGTTAGAAGTAAGAGGACTTCCACTCTCCCTAGGTTGGCTTTTTTTATTTCTAATTTTTACTTTTTAAAATATATTTTATTGATTTTTTATAGAGAGGAAGAGAAAGGGATAGAGAGTTAGAAACATTGATGAGAGAGAAACATCGATCAGCTGCCTCCTGTACACTCCCTGCTGGGGATGTTCCTGCAACCAAGGTACATGCCCTTGACTGGAATCAAACCTGGGACCCTTGAGTCTGCAGCCAACACTCTATCCACTGAGCCAAACCAGTTAGGGCTAGGTTGGCTTTTAAAAAAGGTCCAATATAATCAGAAATACAGAAGCAAAAACTATTTCAGTACAGATCCTTCCATTTTGAAAAAAAAGTTCTTGTTGAGTATAATCAGAACAAAAGGAGCTAGATGATCTTAAGGTGTTATAATGTAAATCAGCATGCTAAACAGAGGATGCCTTAATTAATCAATTAGTAAGCTGAATTTTGGAGCCTTTATTACAGTAGTGATCTCCGATGAGTTGTCTCTCAAAGTCTGAGCAAAGCAACATAGGGGAAGTTTTCCCTTTATACTCTCCTGGTTTCTTTGTCTCCCAAATCTGGGATGGGGCTTCCGGA
>PVJC01031183.1:0-20711 GCA_004026665.1 Murina feae | reverse complement strand
GTGTCTACAGTGGGAGAACTTCTGTGCTGGAGACACCCTTATGGGGCAAGAGTTGTTACAGTGGAGCTTTTATGCTCACTGCATCTGCCCCGAGTGTGTTCCTTGTGGATCTGTTTTGTTTAGGTTAGTCCCTCTCTGGCCACTGGGTGAGGCTGGCTCCTGTATCTTTAAGGAGGTGTTGCTGCAGAAGCCTCTGACGTACTTGGGAGGGGCGGGGCCTCGGGAAGTTCGCCGGGCGGGGCGAAGCAAATAGCTATGGCGCTTCTCAGCCCTGCGCTGAGAGACACCAGGTCTCTGTGTCCCACGGTAATTGCTGCAAGCAACGCTGAGAGAAACCTGTTTTGGATTTCCTCCTGGTGCCGGTCTGTCCCCCTTCTCTGGGTGTCTGTGGGACCTCCAAAACTCGCCTGGAACTGGAGTTCAGAGCCGCTGGGAGCTTGTGGCTCTCTCTGTTTTGGAAAAGAACCACGACCTCCGGTACCAGCCCTTCCTCGAGCCCGAGCACAGAAATATTTTAAGCAGCTTTTATAACTATGATCCAGGAATCTCAAAATATCCTATATAATAAAAGCCTAATATGCTAAGTGTCCAGTTATCCAGTTGGCCATTCAACCAATCAAAGCGTAATATGCTAATGATATCTAAGGTTGCTCATCTGCTTGCTGTGATGTGCACTGACCACCAGGGGGCAGATGCTCTGACTGGTTATTTAGCTTGCTGCTGGGGTCTGGCCAATAGGGACTGAGTGAGATGGGCTGGATATGCCCTGGAGCCCTCCTGTGGTACCTTCCTGGCTAGCCAACCTCCCACATCTCTTCCTGGCCCTGATCATGCACCAGTGGGGTCCCTTGGCCTGGCCTGTGCCCTCTCACAATCTGGTACCCCTCGGGGGATGTCAGAGAACCAGATTCCGCCCAATGGTGAAACGACCAGTCGCTATGACCTGCACTGACCACCAGGGGGCAGATGCTCAATGCAGGAGTTGCCCCCTGGTGGTCAGTGTGCTCCCACAGGGGGATCGTCGCTTATCCTCTCCCACCTCTGCAGCAGCACTAAGGATGTCTGACTGCTGGCTTAGGTGCCTTCCCCATGAAAAGTGGGCCTAAGCCATCAGTCAGACATTCCCCAAGGGCTCCTGGACTGCAAGAGGGCGCAGGCTGAGCTGAGGAACAACCCTGAGTGCATGAGTTTCATGCACCAGGCCTCTAGAATTTATAATAAGACAAATAGGAAATCTCAGCAGAGGAATACAAACTATAAAAATGTAATGCATGTGATTAACAGAAAATTGGAGTTAACAGATGTGTAAGCTCTAACTGGTTTGGCTCAGTGGATAGAGTGTCAGCCTGCAGACTGAAGGGTCCTGGGTTTGGTTCCAGTCAAGGGCATGTACCTTGGTTGGGGGCACATCTCCAGTGGGAGTTGTGCAGGAGGCAGCTGATCAATGTTTCTCTCTCATTGATGTTTCTGACTCTCTGTCCCTCTCTCTTCCTCTCTGTGAAAAATCAAAAAAATATATTTTAAGAAAACAAACAGATGTGTAAATAACCATGAATATAAATCAATCAACTTTTCTTCTAAGTTCTCTAAATACATATTAATGTTTAACAAAAAATATGTATAACATTGCTTTGGTGGTAGCAGCAATGTATGTTGAGTTAATATATGTGGCAATTGTAACACAGGAAAGGAGAATGGAGTGATCATATAATTTTACCTATATATTTACAAGGTTCTTATGCTTTAGATTTAGTGATACAATATTGACAAGAGTGACAACATCAAATGTTCAAAATTTGTAGAGCAACTAAATCTACTTCTTTTTTTTTTGATTCTTTTTTTTTTATTAATAAATCTTTATTGTTCAGATTATTACAGATGTTCCTTTTTTTTTTTAAACCCCCATAGCTCCCCTCCACCTGGTTCCCCCCTCCACCCTGTGCCCTTACCCCCACCCCTGTCTTCATCCATAGATGTAAGATTTTTGTCCAGTCTCTTTCCATACCCCTCACACCCCTTTCCCCCTGAGAATTGTCAGTCCATTCCCTTTCTATGCCCTTACTTCTATTCTATTCTTTGTTCTTAGGTGTGTGAATTAATATAACCACTTTAGAAAACAGGCATTTTTAGATAAATTCAAACTGAGACCTACCTCAGGACTCCAAAATCCCATTCTAAGGTAACTACCCAATAGAAATGACGGTACATGGCCATGAAGAGATCTGTACAAAAAATGTTCACAGAAACTTTTCTC
The DNA here is from genome assembly GCA_004026665.1 of Murina feae. Taxonomy (NCBI): domain Eukaryota; kingdom Metazoa; phylum Chordata; class Mammalia; order Chiroptera; family Vespertilionidae; genus Murina; species Murina feae. Next base: position 18,457 of record PVJC01031183.1, on the reverse strand, counting down.
ATAATAGTCAAATCTGGAAATAACCCAGGTTTTCTTCAATGGAAGAACTGATACAGAAACTATGATGTATTCATACAATGGAATACTACTGAACACTAAAATGAATCAAACTACTGATACATGCCACAACAAGATGACTCCTAAAAGGGGAATGCTAAATGATAAATGTTCTACAAAAATGAATGGATATTCTATTAATTTATATAACTTTAGGACAGGCAAACCTGATCCACTGGGAAAATAATAAGGGGGGAGTAATTGACTTAAGCGTAGAGATTGATTGATAAGAGGCATAAAGAAAATTTCTAGGATGCTGTTAATATTTCAATAGGAGTTTATAGAATACAAATATATTCATTTGTTAAACTTGAATGTAACCCTCAATGAGTAAATGTTACACCCAGTATGGACTTGAGCATTTCACTGTAGGCAAATTTTACCATAAAAAAAAGAAAACTATTATTGAACACTACTTAATGATATCATGTGAAGTGCTTAGGCATGAAGCTTTCAATGGGTCAAAGTTTAAGATAGGTTTATGGGTAGTTATGTACAGATATTTATATATGTGATAAAACAAATACAGCAAGATGTTAATTATTAAATATAGATGATAAGTATATGGGCATTTATATATGACTAGAGGCCCATTGCTGGCTGCCAGCACTGGTTTTCCTCCGGCACCCAGGATCCAGGCCTTCACTCTGGCCGCAGCAGAGAAGCCAAGCCTGGGGGCTTCTCTGTTCTGGCCACAATGGAGAAGTCAAGCCTCTTTAGTCTTCAGTCTTCAGTCTTCGCTCTGTGCCTGCATATGCAAATTAACCCACCATCTTTGTTGGGTTAATTTGCAGACCCACTCTGATTGGCTGGTGGGCATAGTGGAGTGATTATAAATTTGCATGTTTCCCTTTTATTAGTGTAGATTCTTTCAACATTCTATATGCAGGAAGTTTATAATTTTTTTTTTATTTCAGAGAAGAGAGAGGGTGAGAGAGATAGAAACATCAATGATGAGAGAGGATCATTTATCAGCTACCACATGCATGCTCCACACCAGGGATCAAGCAAGCAACCTGGAGAATGTACCCTGACAGGGAACTGAACCATGACCTCCTGGCTCATAGGTCGACATGAGTGTCGACCACTGAGCCACTCCAGAACATTTTTAAATAAAATTTGGCAAATAATCTATAGAAATATTATACATATAAGTATAAATCTGTTGTACAGGCATATTCACACATGTGCAGAGTATATGTGCATTTTTATGAGTTATATCATTCTTTGGCTTTCATAAATTATCACTATCAGTAGCAATAAAATATTAAATTCACATTTCTTAAATCAAATGTGAAAAAGTTCTTGGATACTACAAAAGAAAACTATCTTTTCAATCTCATTCACAATCAGAAGAAGAAAGCAGAATAAAGCACCGAGTAAGCAAAACAGCCGAAGTTCCTTCAAGACACTGGCAGGCCAGAAACCAGCAGGTGGTTCTGTTTTCTTGATACAGCTTCCCAGTTCATCCAGATTTTATTTTATAAAAAGAGAGAACTTTGACTTAGACTCATATTTAATACATAAGTGTTGTCTTTTGAAAAACTACATGTGAGTCAGAGAGAAATGTGTCTAACAGAAGAGCAAGTGATCTGCTGTGTGGTGGGTTCCTGGGCTTTAGGCAAGGATTCTCAAGGTGATGAACTCGAAGGTGGTTGCCTGACACACAAAGAATGCAGTTCAAAGAAGCATAGCTACAATTTTACAAATAAAGAAAACAATCCCCAGAACCTAAATGGCACAGCTAGTTTTCAAAAACATTATAATTCCAAATGAACTGTAATATTAAAGAGACACCCCACCTCATTCTCCTCTCTGCTCTACATGGAAATTCTTTTTACCTCCTACATCGTGCTTGAGTTTCATCACAGTTTTACAAGTCCTATAATTTATTTCTAGATTTCTGCATTTTAAGACGCATTCCTTCACTGTTTTTAGTGTAACTGAAGCCTTAATCTCCTCTGACGATGACACTTTTGCAGATTCTCCCAACGGATCCCAGAATCACTGGGAGGGGGGAGGTGGCCTCATTTTGGCTTTCCCATGCGGCTTATAAATCAGTTCCTTTTGTGAATCATATCATCTTTTTTTAAGTCCAAATCACCCACCACATGCTCATGTCCATTATGGACTGGCTTCATGAAGACCAACTACAAAAATATTGGTAACTGATTCACTGCCAGCCTTATCCCCTAAATTTCTGCCACTCTTACTAAACAGGTGACTATAACCCAGCATTAAAAAAATGTTATTCAACAAAAACTAGAAAATGGTAAAAGCTATTTTTATGTCTTTTCTCACCATCCTAAGATTTCTGCTTCCTAACTTTTTATCTATAGCTTAACATTATCTATCTATCTATCATCTATCTCAATCTATCATCTATATCTATGTCTCTATCTCTCTATCATCTATATCTATCTATCTATCTATCTATCTATCTATCTATCTATCTATCTATCATCTATCTATCTATACTTTTGTATAAGGATGTCCTATTCTAATTTACCTTTACTGCAAAGGCATTCTACCTAGTCTTCCCTTCATGACTCCACTTCTGTTCATCTTTCCCAATGCCAGAGACATTATGTTTTTATAAATTAGATTTGATCATGTCACTTTCTTGTGTAAACACCTCTGTGCATTGCCTATTGCCTATAGTAAAACAGCCAAACTCCTCAGTAATCTAAACATTTGTGATCAGGCCCTCCATCTACCTCTCTACACTCATCTGGTTACAACATCTTTCATGACTTCTTACCTATCCAGAGTAGTGATATTTTACTGTTTACAAACATATCAGATGCTTGAAAGGTTTTCTTTTTGTCATAATATTACTGTATTTTCTGGCGTATAAGACGACTTTTTAACCCAGGAAAATCTTCTCAAAAGTTGGGGGTCATCTTATACGCCTAGTCATCTTATACGCCGGAAAATATAGTATCTTGTCTGTTCTATAGATTGCTTCTCTTTTCTTCCTTTTCTTTTTTCAAACATGGTCATTGACTCACCTTTCATGATCCAGCTCAAAGTCTTCCTGCTCTGTGAAAGTGCTCCCTGACTTTGCTACAGAGAATCGATTGTTTCCCTCTAGTTATGTTTTTGTTTCATTCGGCTTTTTATTTGGATTACCTTTAACTGTAAACCATCATTTTAAAATGACCACGATTAAACTCATGTATTTAAAGAAAATATTTTAATGTAGTCTGGCAAAAAAGAATTTATAAATATATTTTCTTATTTTCATCAGCTTAAATATTAAACTAAATGAATATTGTGGAGTATCTGTCTTCATTGTCTGTGCCTAGTATGTTATATTTTTATTCATAGTCAAGATAATGATATATGCATATATAACGGTATACACAATATACTTATTTTAATTTCACAAATAATGTTTCTGGTTAATATCTATCATCCAGCTTGCAAAGACTCTCATTAATAGAATTGATAATAAATGGTACTGAAGACTTGCTATGGGAAAGTCATCAGTCAATAACATAATTCTCTTTAATATATTTCATTTTAATAACTTTTAAAAATCATAATCTATTGTACACAACAGTACACTACACTTCTCCCTCACTCTCCTTTTTTATTTTTATTTTTCTCTCTCTCTCCTTCTGTCATCCGAGTTTCGGCACACAATATTTCCCCTGCTTGTTCATGCCAAGCAGCTATTGCCTCTCAAAAGAATGAGAAAACTGTCTGTTTGAATGTTTCTAACTTTCCATTTTGGTGTTCTCTGTCTGAGGAGCATTTAAAAAAAAATTTCATGCAAGCAAACAGAGCTGTTTGCAACTCCTTCAGTATTTGAAAGACAAAAGCAAACCTGACAATTTAAAATGTTCTGAGACGCGTCAGGAAAGAAAGGGAGATACTTGTCTGCTGAAATTCCGAGCTATGTGGGTGTGTAGGAACAACACATCGGCACAAAACAGAAAACGGGACAAAACAAAATGTTGCTGCAGAGACTCGTTCCCAGCTGTGCACGGCAGGAAGTCACTCGGGGCTCTTGATCCATGATGCAGACGAAGAGTTTTATAGAACCAGAACATCAGTCCAATTCGAACTAATAGCCACCCAGACACAACAATGATTGTGCGCTGGAAAAATAATAATGTTCAATCCAGTTGTGCAGAAGCAAAAAAAAGAAATAACAAAAAGCAACAAGAAGAGCCCGTATTCTGCTAACTCATGTTTACAGGCCTTTCAAACTTGTCTCCTACTGTTGCTTCATTCTGCCCTTTTCAGTTTCCAAAATAAAAGGATATTTTGGGGGTTTTTTATGGGTTGTTTGGTCTCCGTTCTTCTTTTGTAACAGGAAAAAGTAGTCCATGGCCCTCTGTGGAATTAGTTTTTAAAATACTTTGTTCTTCCCAAACAGATTAAGATGAATACTTAGGCATTTTTTATTAAGATCAGACACAAATCAGACTCAACCATACTTCAGTGGATCTTAATCAGGGTTTGCCTATAGAATATCAATACTTACTCTACATAGCGGACATTTTGACCAAAATAAGGATTATGAGGACCACTGTGAACTCAAATGCCATCGTAGCCACTTAACCCAGCCAAGTAATATATGATTTTATTTAATTCCTGAAAAAGGACATCACTGATCTTATTACGACAGGATTACATTATAAATTTGCAGTGACCTAAAACTTAAACACACATAAAAAAATAACTGCCATTATAACCCGTATTTCTGGTACCAGAAGAGCATAACAGTGAATCTCTACAGCAGTGAATTCCAGGTAGGCATTTGTACTCGAAATTCCTCCAAATATTTTTTTGAAAGCAACTCTAACCACCCGATGTTTGGTAAATTGAAGTTGACCATGCTACCTCTCACAAAAGATAGGAAGAGCCATAGACACTTTTTGAAAAACAGAACAAAAACAAACAAGTTTTGCAAAACATCATCTCTATGGCCAAATTGAGTAGATTATTTATCTAATTTCAGATGCATCTCCCGAAATACTCTCACTTCCTTTATTTCTATTATCTGATGGGCACTGCTCTAGTTACATTTCCAGCCCTTATGATTTTCATGGAACTCTTAGCCACTATCCATTTAAAATCAGGATAGTCAAACTGCTTTTTATGTGTTTTTTTTATGTACCACTTATAAAACAGTATCGAGGCATTCTAAAGGTTTTCAATATCATATGATGAAAAATAATTATCATACCCAAGCCGTTATTTGAAATGTTCTAACATCAGCATACCCAGAACGCGCATTGAGAGGGTGGCAGTAGGGGAGAAATAGACTGCTTCCAAGCTTCTCCGTCCTCACTTCATCAATATCAGCAGAACATATGTTCAATATCTGCTCTCTTCTGCCTGGCTTCCAACACTAAGCCTACAAGCTAAATGTGTCTCTGGCAGGTCTGCCCGAAAACTCAAAATGAGAAGTAAAAAAGGCAAAGGAGAGGAAATGCAAAACACTTTTTTAAGTCACTGAAAATGAAATCATAGCCTTAATTAGGCAATTACTCTACAACAGAGTTGTTTGCAATATAGAAATACATCGAAAACATGTCTGCTCACAATCCAAAATATGAAAATAAACCTGTAATAAATCTCTAAGCCAGCAGCTCTGCAAGGAGCGTGAGCTTATATTTACATCCCTCAAATACAAATATCAGAAGGGGCCATGCAAGCTCTGGTGCATGCAATGGCAGCAGAAAGATGCTTCCCCCCGGGGATCCTGCCCTTTGAGGACTGCTAGACACTGTCTTATCTCCAATGATGAAACACACATACAGCAACAGCAACAACAACACGGCTTTACAGTGTGTGTCTCCTGATTTAGAAAACCCGGACAAAAGGGAAAAGGAGAGCTATATTCATTAACTTGCTCTTTTTCATTTGCTTTTATCAGTTAGATTTAGAGTTCCTTGGGGCATCATCTCCGATCCTTTTCTCATTTCATTCTCCTCCCCAGATAATCTCTTCCACTTTTAAACCATTTACGTACCATCTGCATAGGCAACAATTCCCAAATTATATCTCCAGGCCAGAAATCTTTCAGAAGTTTCGGGCTTACTAATCCAACTGCTGGGTTGACACCTCCACTTAGATGTCTCTTGAGCATCTCAAACTTAATCTACCCAAAACAGAGCTAATGATTTCCAGCATTCCAGCACCGCTGTCATTCTCCCATCTCACCCCACCCCTACCCTCAAACAAAAGACTCCTAGGTTCTCTTTGGCTCAACACATTCTACTTTACCCATGCAGGATCCCATACAGAAAACTAGGGGTCTTTGCTGATGCTAGTCCATCACTAAATACTATTCTAACTCTGAAATTATTTTCAAGTCCATCTGCTTCCCTCCAGCACCACAGTCAAAACTTGGGGCCACGTTACAAGTATTTAACATCTGGACTCTGCAATAGCCTCCTAAACAGACTCCTGATTACCCTTTGCCTTCCTTCAGTCCATTTTTAACAACATGGATTTTCTTAAGATATAAATCTCATCAGGTCACTCCTATTAAAAGCCCTGACTGGATTATAATTGCATCTAGGTTAAAACTCAGAACTATTATCCTGGTTTACAATATCCTCTCACCACATTCAAGGACTACTGCTTTTGAACTGTTTCTAGAACAAGGTTCTGCCTTTTTCTTCCTTGGGACGTTGCCTAAAATCCCTGCTCCTTAACTTTCCTCCACTACCTCCTATGTTCCTATCTTTCACAAGTGTTTCTTCATATTATCATATTTCCTCAGATCTTCCCTAGCCCTTTCTAAATAGTCCCCCATCACAATTCCTAATTATGCCTCACTTTTCTTGTGTATCACTGATTGCAATGCACAATCCCATACAATGAAAGGCTAATATGCAAATAGAGTGAATGGAGGAACGACCCGTTGCTATGATGCGCACTGACCGCCAGGGGGCAGACACTCAACGCAGGAGCTGCCCAGTGGTGATCAGTGTGCTTTCACAGGGGGAGTGCCGCTCAGCCAGAAGCTGGGCTCATGGCTGGTGAGTGCAGCGGCAGTGGTGGGAGCCTCTCCCACCTCCACGTCAGTTGGACAGCCCTGAGGGCTCCCAGACTGTGAGAGGGTGCAGGCCAGGCTGAGGGACCTCCCTTCCCCAGAGTGCATGAATTTTGTGCACTGGGCCTTAGTTTTGTATAATGATCATGTGTCCAAGTCTATGTTCCCTGCTGGAATGGGAGCTCCATGGTTGTTCTATTAATTTTGGATTCCACTGTACTCTCAGGACCTTGCCAGGACTGAACACATAAAGGTGCTTAAAAATATTCTCCAATGAGAAATTCATCTTAGAATTCAGGACATAAATTATGTGCCTGTTTGGAAGAAGTGGAAACCCTCCTTTTGTTAAAATATGGGGGAAAAAAGCATACAAAAAACCCCACAGATATATTTCTTTGATGTTTTAGTGGCTTGACAACACAAAGAGAAGTTAGCATTAGTGACTAAAACAAATATTTTCTTAAAATTATTGTGTTAATTGTCTTCTTAAGGCCAAATCCCTACCCTCTGAGTAGTTTCTCATCTTCTGTTTTGGAAAATATATAAGTGTCTTCTGTGTTTTGTTGTGAGTCACTTTGAATTCTCTCTGTGATTAAGTTGGTTTGGTTGATAAATCAAACATTAGATGGATTTGGATGTATTTCCTAATACCCAACTCTCCTCTCCCCCAGCCTATCCCTCAAAAAATAAAACATTGGAAGATATAAATGTATGGTTCTAATAAATACAAAGTTAAAGTTATGCTCACTGCTGAGCTGCTTCAGGAACTTTTATATTCCATTATCACTTTCAAATTGTACCAGGTCTTAGCTAGATCCACAGAGTGAAGACTTAGAATGAGGGATACATAAAAAAAGAATACTTCACAGCTGACTTAAGCATCTAATTCTGTTTTATGCTTTAAAAGCACATAGTATGAAGCTTCAGTATATCTATGGAAATACTTGTTTTATAGACAAATATTTTTTTGAAGTGAGACTTGACAGTGTTTATAGCAAAACACTTTGTTCTCTAGCAGCTGTTTGAACATACACATAAATTTGTGAGAAAAAATCACAAATACCCTGCTCATATAAATTCTTGATGTGAAAAATCAGCATTTTATAGTCATTTAGCATAGTGTTGCTAATAATAATTTCCATTTACCAAGAACATATAAAACTCAGATATAATGAGTTTGACATAATTTTGTTTTATGACCACTAACCTATAAGTTCCTTGAAGATAGTGTTCATAATTTATTAATCTTTTTATTCTTATAGAGGATTAGAGTCATTGACATCAAATATGTGCTCAGTAAATATTCATAAAAAAGGTAAATGACCTCAGAGATTCTATGAATTAATTTGGTCACCAATTCTAACTTAAAAAAAAAATAACTGCAAGTAAATATATTTGTTCTAATTCAGCTGATCTGTATCAAGCAAACAAAATCAAAACCAAAACTAGGAGCCTTTATCACAGAGTATATATTGTAAATGTTTGAATAATAGAATTCATTGATCATAATAAATGTGTACACTGTATGTTTCAAAGTATTTCCACTTAGCCTTATTCTCACAATGAAACTATGATGGCGTAGACATTTATTATCTAAATTTTATAGATAAAACAACTAAAGATCAGTAATGGCAGATAATTTCCTAAATCTGGGACTTGTGTTTTTCAAGTTCAATCCCAGTTCTTTTTGGACTATATTCATTGAATTCCTCCAATTGTCCAGGCACTTGGCTAGGCAGTAATTATACAAGAATGAACAGAGCAGTTAAAGGCCCTGCCTTAACAGAGCTTAAAAGAATGGGTTGATGGTAGACAGTAGGAGAAAAATTTAGAGATAATCAAAGTAAGTCTGGCCAGAGTTCAAGTCCAGGGGGTGAGCTAAGGTAAGGGTGGATCAAAGTCCAGAGAAACCAGATTCAACTAATGTTTATCTTATAAGCCTACATAAAGATCTGGAATCTAGGTTTGGAGATAAATAAATGAAAGATAAGGGTCTTAGAGAAAGGATCGGATGCCGAGTCAACTGCTGTCAAAGGGAAAAATTCTATATTCTAGCCAAGAGCCAGTGGCAGATTTTAGCAAGCAGCTCTGAGCCAATGGCAAAGGCAAGAAGGCTCTATACTTGGTTGCCCTAGAAACTTGAGGAAGAAGTGACCATGCCACTTCTAAAAGTTAACTTACGATTTTTAAAATGAGACAATTTTGCAAAACCATTTTCAAAATGTGATCAAAAGTAAGTTACTATGCAACTACTTTCAAAATGTGATCAAGTGACTACTACTCACTAAAACCATTTCCAAAAGTTTCCCTTGGTTTTGAGGGGTCTTTTTTTCCCTCCTCACAACTCAGTTATTGTTGTTGTTGTTGTTTTCCACAACTCATATAATTTTTCACAACTTGTGTCCTTGAAAGCAATTCTCTTTACTCTAACCACTTGTAGGCCTTAAGGAAGTAACTTATCACCAATTTTAGGCTCTTTAATAACTTCGGTCCCTTTAAATTTTCTAATTTTCTTTAGAGTTCCCCAGAATAATATCATTAAAGGTATCCTTATTAAAACAGTTTCCATATCTTCAGAAAGTGTTTTATCTTTATTAAAGTCAATGAGTTTGGGACACAAATAGAGAGCATAATTCTTCATAACTTGGAATGGTTACTAGCTGTCCACACTGAAACTTACCCAGCTCCCATTCCTGCTTGGCAACCAAGATGATGAAATCTAGGCTATGTATTAGTGAGGATGAAGGAGAGCATTTCCATAATGTCCAGGGATGATAAGCTTTTGGAATACCAACCTTACAATAAGTACGATATCCAGAATCAACACTCTTTCTTGAAAGATGTTGCAGGAGGCCTTTTACTGCTCTTTAATTAAATATTCCTAATGAGTTTTCCTTTTTAAGAGTATCATTCTACTAAAATTCTACCCACTTCTGAGTTTTTATAAGCCACCACACGATACACTCTTATTTATACTCTCTAGTACTTTAATTGCATGGTAGTTAGAGCTCTTCATTTCTGCTGGATAATGAGCTCCCAGATCACTATGGTATCACAAGCTATTTTTTTCTCCACAATTACACACAGAGTAATTTCTTCATCATCTTGTTTTAGTGTCATAAGGTTTTTGCTTCCAGAGCAAATTGTTCTTCAGTTTTATACGTGAAGCTTCTGATTTCTCTCTGCCCATTTCTCTAGCTTGTTCTCTCCTTGTATTTGAAATAATATTTTATCTATTTTTATACTACTGGTTAATTTAACAATATAGTGTATCATCTAAAATCATATCTAGATAGTATACCCTGGATTATTTTGGAAGTGATCTGTATATTTGGTGAATTCAGTCATGACAAGACAGTCAGAGATTGGTCATTTTTTCTTATTGATATTGAATTTTTTGAGTGCCATTAGGTTGGCTTATGGCTAAAAATAACTGGTTAGAGTAAAATATCCCCAAAGATAATGATTTTATTCAAAATATTAAATTATTGATAAACACTTCATAATACTAAGAGATTAAATTCACACACACACAAAAGATTAAATTTAAGGACCATATTGATACCCTTAAGGTGACAAAATTTATCCAAAACTCAAGAAGGTCAACTTATTGAATGAAATATTTTCAGCATTTATACTTATATATACTCTAAATATTAACTGCTCCCAAGCATGTTGCTTAAGAGAGTTATATAAAAGTTTCAGAATGTTATATATTGCTTGGCTACAATAAATTTGCCCAGTAAAGTGTTATTTTTAGAGAGATATATTTTTTCAACCCTGTGAGTAATGGAGCAGGCTTGTAAATCATGCTTATGAAGCTGATAGATATAGGGCTTTAAGATTTCTAGATACTCATAATAATATTTGTTTATGTCTCTATCTTTGTCAGCTAAATTGAAAGCTTGTTTAATAATATATCTTTTTAATGTAATTCTGGACCAAAAGAATATTAAAAAATATTTGATAAATGAGTCAATTAATGCACAAATACAACATTACCCACCTCATCTATATTGTGTTAATATCCCTACTTTAATTATTCTCCATTGGTCTAAATTTAATGTTTCCTTCTAAATCAGCTCAAAATATGTCCTCCTGATAAAAAATTCCCCATCTTTTCCTATTTACCAATTAATTTATATTATGTATTAATTTTTAAAATGTTGTTTTATTCTTTTTTATGTAGATGTTGTTTTGAATCTCTAGAATGCCTAACATATTAATAATGGCATAGTTAATGCTCAAAAGTTTTTATCAAACTCTTTCATTTACCTACAATGTATAACCATATATATTATACACACACATGTGTGTGTATGTGTGTGCGTGCACATCTCAGCATATTAAAATCTATTAGTTGTTAGCAGAAATTTTCTACAAGTAAACAGGTTATTATGTAAGGATTCTAATATATTCATTCATTCAGTCAGCAAAATTTATAAAGTGCTTAGTGTATACAAACAAGGCCAGCCTTAGACCAGTCACCATGAAGTTACTGATTTCTGCAACTTTCTCAGTGTCTAGCTAGAACCTTGCACACAATTAAAACAAACTCAGTCAATAAGAGGATAAGGTCTCTCTTCTCAAAGACCTTATTTATTTTGTACAGCTACTTATAAGATATTTTGATTCAACACAGGGTGTTATTACTAAACAAAAGATTTGTATTATGTTTTAAATTTTTAATAGTAAGTACTAATTTTATGTTCTCTTATACTGAAAACTACCTGGAATTTTCCACTTTGAAAAATGTTCAAATTTAGCTATGGCCAAGTAGAGAAAGTAAGGCCTGAGCAGATGGCTGTCAAAACACCAATGACTACATACCATGGCAGAGAACTTACACACAAAATTATGCAACTTGTTACACAGTAGACTTCTTCCATGTAAATGCCAAGGGACATCTGGCTTGAAAACTCTGCAAAAGCAATTTGATGCTATTCTATATTTGCTCTGTCTTCCACGAATATTAAATTATACTAGCATCTGCTAAAATCCTTGGCAGGGAAGGCTGTGTCCCCAAAACCATTTAAACCTTAGTGTTTTACTTTTCAACATCAGAAAACAGCTGGAAGCTGAATTCTGATATACACAAAGTGTATCACCTATATGAATGATGTTATTTGGAAAATAGAATCTATATGTCTGAAAGAGTTAATGCATCTTCCATTCCAATATATTATCCTTCCTCTAATAAAGCACATGTATACTAATTGCTTGTAAACAGCTATATTCTTAAAGTTTTTTTCCTAAATTTGTAGCTACTAAATTCATCTTTGCTGTTAGTTTCAATTTTAGTGAACATTTATGCAACTGTCTAATGAAAAATGTTTTCCCCTGTGCTATTTTCAACAGTAAAATATATTTGTTTTAATTAAAATGTTACATAAATTAACAAAGGAATCAATATTTTACAAATTTAGTTAATATAGTTTGTATTTGATTAGCCTAGATATTTTTATTGGACTGGATTTATTTGTTTGTTTTTCAATTACAGTTTACATTCAACATTGTTTTGTATTAGTCTCACATGTACAGCGTAATGCTTAGACTACCATATACTTTACAAAGTGATCCCCCTGATAATTGCAGTACCCATCTGGCACCATACATAGTTATTATAATACTAGGGGGCCATTTCATGAATACGTGCACCTTGAAAGAAACTGTGGGCTGTGAGGCTGCAGTGGGCATAGGGGCAGGTCTCGGCCCATCCTCTACACTCCCCCCCAGCCCATCCCACTGCAGCCCCCAGTCCCCCGTCTGCCAGCAGCCCTGCTCCCACCACCGCCACTCCCATGCGCTGACATGCTGTTCCCACTCACACCTGCTGACAGCATGGAGTGACTGGGGCTGGCACCAGCAGCGAGTGCGAGCAGGACTGGCATCATCAGCAGGTGCGAGAGGCAAGAGGCGGCTGCTGCCCCGATTGCCCCTCAGGGGTGATCAGGGCCGGCAGCCACGGTTCACACTTGATGATGGTGTCGAGTGATTGGGCGCTGGGCACTGGCAGCGGGTGCAAGCGCAGCAGGTATGAGCGCTGGGCGGGACTGTGGTGTGTGGGAGCAAAGAATTTTCAGTAACCACCAGAGTCTCACCCTCATGACAACAACTGGCACCCCACCTTGGTCTGGTGCCTCCACTCACCTGTTCCACCTTCTGCTGCAGCCCACGCCCACCATGTTCTGTCCATACCCCCTGGAGGTCAGCGCATGTCATAGTGACCGGTTGTTTGGTTGTTCTGCCGTTCAGTCTATTTGCATTTCAGCCTTTTATTATATAGGAAGGATGATTGACTACATTTCTTATGCTGTTCTTTACATCTCCATAACTATTTTGTAACTACCATATGAAAAGATGCTCAACATCACTAATCATCAGAGAAATGCAAATTAAAACCACAATAAGCTATCACCTCACACCTGTCAGAATGGGTATCCATCAATAAATCAACACACAAGTGTTGACGAGGATGGGAAGAACCAGGAATCCTCATGTACTGTTGGTGGGAATGCAAATTGATGTTTTCCACTGTGAAAAACAGTATGGGGGTTTCTCAAAAAAATTAAAAATAGAACTATGACCTAGAGATTTCACTTCTGGGTATATAGCTAAAGAAACCCAAACACTGATTCAAAAGAATATATGCACCCCTTTGTTCGTTGCAGTATTGTTTACATAGATACTTTTTATATCTGGTCACAGTACCTTCTTAAGTCTGCATGAAACATAATTGATATAATTTTAATTTCATACTGATTTTTATCCTATTCCATACCATATTAAATATGAGATTATGAACACATTTTAGATAAAACAGTGTTCAGAGAGATTAGGTGAAAGGCATTTTTAATAAGATAAATTAATATCCAAACTAAAACAAATTGTAGTTGATGACTAACTTGATACACACAGAGAAATAATAGATAGTTGGCAAAATTTTGTATGTGCGAGTTTGTGTGCAGGTGCGTGCAGCGCAAATACATTTCTGCGACTGAATCTGCACTGTCTGACAAGTGTGGCATGATTGGCAAAGGATTCTTGGCTAAAAAAGAGCAAGTACTGTTCCACTAAAAAGAAATCACTGTAAATTTTCTGGTGTCTCCATAATACAGTGAGGAAATTTTAAGCGTAATTTCCTGAGTGAAAGCTGCCACAGGTATATTGTACCCTGCCCCCACCCTGACCACAGAGCTCACATCACTGTAGCTCAGCAGCTATGACATTTCCTATTTCCCATTTAAAAATGTATGAATTTGCACAATATACTGAAAGCAGAAAAAAATGGTTTCCTTGATTTAAATTTTTTCAATTTAAATTTAATTCTGATATGATTGGTCTCTTTTCTCCATGGACCCTTCTTAGGTATGATTTCTCCTTGACCTACTAACAAAGCAGTTGATGGAAAAAGTAATTGTAACTATATTAAAGCAAAATGTGATATCTTCAGTATCTCCATTTATGAAAAATAACTTCTCAGATCACTATTTCTTCAAAAAATCCTTAATGATAAACAAAATTCATGATTTAAGTGTTTGATTTTTAAAAAATAGTAGATTATATATTAGCACATATTCTTTTTTAAATTTAGTTTATTGGGGTGACATTGGTTAACAGGATCATATATATTTCAATTGTATATTTCCAGGATGCATGATCTGTGCATTGCACTGTGTGTCCACCACCCGAAGTAAAATCATCTTCCAGCTCCAAATATGTAGCCCCTTTTAATCCCTACCTACTGGGAACCATCATACTGTTGTCTAGGTCTATGAATTTTATATTCCACATATGAGTGAAATTATGGTTCTTTTAAATGCAACTTTCCTCAGAAATTTACTTACTATACAAACAAGCAACCCAGGAGTAAGGATTGCTGTTTTTTTTGTAATTAGAAGTGAAAGGTCTACTTTATGCAAAAATAGCAGATTTGCACATTTAATTTAATTTTTCATACTTTATAATACCTTAATTCTCTCCTTTCCCAATCATTCAAATTAAATTAAGCTCATCTGATTTTCTCTGTTATGGACATTTACTCTATGTAATGGGAAATAATTATAATTGCAAAGTTTGTTTCTATGCTTTGTGAACCCCCAAAATATATAGCACTAATTTTTTAAAATTGTTTGATATTAAAAGAAAGCATTCTTTATGGCCCTTGACTTTTTATTTTCGATTAACTTTAAGCACACGTCTGCCTAATCAAAACAAGTGAAGGCATTTGCCTATGCCATTATTATCCTGACACATTATTATACAAATTGAGAAGTGATGATACACATTGATAACTGATATGATAAATGTTGAAAGGGAAAGAATTTAGAGGAGTAGACTAAATGGAGTTGACACGACTAGGAGAAACATAGCAAATTAGAATGTTATTCTTGCACTGCAGGCAAGATATAGCCATGGCTGAAGGGTACTGACAATAAATAATAACAGAGAAAAGAGGAAAAAATTAAGAGATATTTAAAAGGTAAAAGTCAAAAGAGACTAAAACCTCCTTAAATCTGGGGCTAAGAGGGAAGCGGGGCTCAAGGGCAATCCGCAGGTTCATTTGCTGGCACTCAGGTAGACACTAATAAAATGATAATGAGCAAGTGAAGGTCCAGACCTAGGAATCTCCAACATACACTTGGAATAAATGCCAGGAAAGTGCAGATACAAAGAGAAAATTTATGACATCAAAAAAGAGAAATAGTATGGAACTCAGAAGCATTTTGGTACAGGAGAATTTTATAGAGGTACCAGTAAAAGTTACCCAGAAGAAAGAACAAACCTAAGAGAGCAGAAAGTACTTAGAAAAAGTGTTGTCGTGGAAGTCAATGGAAGAGAGTCCTCAAAGAAAATAAAGTATTCAGACATGATGAAGGTCACAAGTAATTCAGGAGAAATAGAGAAAAATTTTCACTGGATTCAGAAATTAGAGGATTACTAGTTAACTTAATGAGAACAGCTTCATAGAGATGAAAAATGAATGTAGGTTGTCACCAGCTGAAATGGGAATGGACATGAGGCGGCAGGTGTGGGCATGGATGCAATGGAGGATAGTGTACACTTTTTTGTTTGCCTTTAAAGAGGGAAAGAATTAAGCACGTGAAATGCTGAAGGGAAAGAGATAGTAGGGTGACATATTGAAAGAAAATGGATGGACTGAGACCAATTATAGGCTATATTCAAATTCAAAGTGTCTATCGATGTTGCATATAGTGTTCTCAAATATCTACACCAGGAGAACTAAATAACTTTAAAACTCACATTACCTTTGAGTACAACAGTATTTTAAAGTTACTGATTCTATTTATTTTTTTTAAAGCTATTAGTCTGCCTCCTGCAAAGAAATACTCTTTTCTTTTTAATCCTTACCCGATGATATTTTTCCATTGATTTTTAGATGGAGAGAGGGAAAGACAAAGAGAAACACTGAAGTGAGAGAAACACATTGATTGGTTGCCTCCTTCATGCCCCTTACGGGGGTGGAGCCTGCAATGGAAGTACCTGCTATTGACTGGAATCGAATCCAGAACTTTTTGGTCTGCAGGCCGATGCTCTATCCATTGAACCAAACCAGCTAGGGCCAAAGAAGTCTTCTTTGAATAGAAAGTTGGGTAGGGGCTTTCTAGTTATCAAAACAGATTTCTCCCCTTTTATTAATTGACTTATAATTGATTCACATTAGTTTCAGGTATACAACAAAATGATTAAACATCTGTATACACTACAAAATGACCATCTGTCCCATACAAAGTCACACAAAATTTTTTTCTTGTGCCAAGAACTTTAAGATTTACTTTCTTAGCAAATTTCAATTTTCCAATGTTATTATTGATTATAGTCATCATGTTGTACATTACATTTCCATGACTTATTTATTTTCTTTTATTACTGAAAGGGCAAGTCTACAGCTATGAGTTATGTTAAGAAACACATTTGAAGTATGAGGATTTCATTTGGGCACTCCTTATGTATCCATCTATTGATTTTGACCACATTTATCAAAATCTAAGAACATTCTGACATTGTATGTCAAAGTACTATTTTTGCTAAACTTTTGACTAAAAGTGATTAAAGTACAATTTCATAAGCACCAAGAACATTTTGCAACTGAGAATGAATTTATAACAAGAGTATCATTGAACACTTAATTTTAGAGTAAATGTGGGTTTAGAGTGGTAATGAATACACAATGAGAGATTGTCAATGGACAGAATTTCTTCTTGAGCTTCATGAATAAGCAAAAATGCAGAATAAGCAAAACTGTAGCATTATAACATTCCTTTTCAGTAAAACAAAATAGAAATTCAGCCTTAGCAACCTCGACTTCCTGAAAGATTTTCATTTTATTTTTCAGCCTTGCAAAGTTTCATTTATATCCTAACACCAACAAGCAAAGAAGTAAGCAAATACCCAGAGCAAACCGACAAGACAACAGCAAAACGACAGTCATTTCTTACGGAGAGATTTTTACTCGCATGGTTGATTTTTATGCTGTTTCCCTCTAACCTGTTGAAAGCACGGGGCACCCTCCAATGGGAGATATTTCCTAGAACCTTGAAGTGTAAAAAGCTCTTGTATGTCTTACGGCCTATTTTGGGTCCATGGCCTACATAAAGCCATATTCTAGAGGAGTCTTTTTATGCTGGAAACAGAGGTAAGTAACATCCCAAACGAGTCCTCTTCTCTTTGTAAAGGCTGCAGTCCTTGAACCAGTACCTCCGAGTGGAGGAACAAGGCGCACTTTTCTGGCGTTCTTCCCCTTGCCTATTTGCTATTCCTCGTTTCCTCATCCACAAGTTCTTATCAGAGCAGGACACACTTGCAACTACAAAAGAAGTCACTTACAGTTTCCTCCTGGGATAATAACACTTGTTCTTGCCTAAACTATTCAAAGGAATGATCAGGGCATTCTTTCTCTGTAGCTGCTAATTCTTATTGCTGCAGAATTACCTATACTGACATACTTATGTATGTGTGTTTGGAGCAAACAGAAGAAAAATAACAAGAGAGAACTTCTAAGTACTTGGACATTATTTTTTCCAGAATTATGTGCACTTCCTACATAGCTTTAAGAAATAAGCTGTTACCTAAAGCATATATTGAATGTTACCAGCCTGTAACCTACTTCAAATCAATGAAAATATAATTTCATCATCTGAATATTTTGCCTTTCCAAAATTATTTTAACCTTTGTGTAAGGAAAAGTCAACAAAAAGAGTAGTCGATTCATAGGTGAAATATTTTGGAACAAAATCAGTGCTAAATAAATATTTTGGGAAAAATGCGATTAATATTTAACATTTTACTCACTGCATGAGATACTGTAATTTAGCGACAAGCGCTCTGCTGGAATCAAGGGGACTATAATTCTTAAACTGG